>JAODOY010016318.1:0-26412 GCA_025399855.1 Forbesichthys papilliferus | reverse complement strand
CCTATGGTCATGAAGGGTGGGTTATGACCGAAAGAACAAGATCACGCATACAAGCGGCCGAAATGGGTTTCCTCAGGGGGGTGGCTGGCTTCTCCCTTAGAGATAGGGTGAGCTATCCGTGAGGAACTTGAAGTAGAGCCGCTGCTCCTTCACGTCGAAAGGAGCCAGTTGAGGTGGTACGGGCATCTGGTAAGGATGCGTCCTGGGCGCCTCCCTTGGGAGGTGTTCCAGGCATGTCCAGCTGGGAGGAGGCCTCGGGGAAGACCTAGGACTAGGTGGAGAGATTATATCGCCACACTTGCCTGGGAACGCCTCGGGATCCCCCAGTCAGAGCTTGCCAATGTGACTCGGGAAAGGAAGGTTTGGGGTCCCCTGCTGAAGCTGCTGCTCCCGCAACCCTACTCCGGATAAGCGGATGACGATGGATGGATGGATAATTGACACACACATATATATTATATATATATATATATATATATATATAAATTTATAGCACGTTGTATTTATGTTCATGTATATTTTCTGACATCTACATTTTTGGAGATGTCCATGTTTTAGATGTCTCCTTGCTCTATCACACCGGATTCAAATGAATGGGTCATCAGGCTTCATTAAAACTACATGCAGGACAGTGGCCCTCCAGGACTGGGCAACACTGTACACCAGGGTTATTCAATTCCAGTCCTGGAGGGCTGTGCTACCTTGCATGTTTTAGATGTCTCTCTGCTCCAGCTTACCTGATTCTAATGAATGGGTCATCAAGCTTCTAACGACCCATTTGTTAAAACAACATGCAAGGCAGTGGCTCTTCAGGACTGGAATAGCCCTGCTTGTACACAGTATATAATAATATATCCTCTACATCAACTAAATATATAAAAGTGAAGCAATATGTGGAGCAAAGAGGAGCACAGAACATAAATGTGATGTACTGTGTGTTAGTTTGACAGCTGCTAACTTTATCTTTGTGCTCAGCGTCCAGGCTTAAACAGCGGCACGGCAGTCTGGGCTAAATGCAGCCTGACTGTAAGCCAGCACTGATAGGGAATGGTAAAAATAGATACAATATACACGCACAAAAAAATACATCCAGCAAAAGGTTTATTGTAATGTGTTTTAATGTGATATTTATTATCTTACCAAAGAAAAAAAAGATTTGATTGTACATACATAATTACTTTTTTGGACAGAGATTTGCGTGTTTATTTTTAAAAGACTGAAGATACACTGAATAACAGAATAGCAATTAAGGGGGCCATCTGTGAAAAATGAATGATTTAAATTGTAGATGATTTAAGATTTGTATTAAAACAAAAGATAGTGGCTATAATTGGTGATTTCAGAATAGAATGATTGTCAACAGCAGCGTTCACAACATGATTTGAGTATTGCAACTTCAGGTATGTGATGCTATTGGAAAGTAAATAATCTCAAACAAAACATTTATAAGCACACTTATTCAAGTTATTTCAAAGATTATATGGGACTATTAAAACCATATTCTTATATGGATGTGTATGCAAGACATATATATGGGACATTTCATTCAGCTGGTTAAATACAATAGGAACATAATTTTGACTTCAGCATTATTTTGCTGAAATAATGAAATAGCCAGAATATTGTGGGTGTGAACAGTCATTGTCACCAAGATTGGTACTACTGCTTACTAAATGTGAACAAGTGGCTGTCCTTATAGCTGTGCTAAATTAAGCTAAATTCAGAGGTCTGGTGTGCAATGTGAGATGGTTTAAAGGCCAGTCCATATAGGGTCCGTCTGAACCACCAGGGTAAGAATGTAGGGAGCAGTCTTCCTGTAAAGGGAAGAATTCTGAGAGGATTTAGCCTCGGAATTTCAAACTCGCACGGAACTGTTTCTTATACCATAAATTTCTATAAACTACAACTGTCAGACATTGAGCATCTCTTGCTCTCTGTCTACATCAATTTGACCAAGTATTGGTGAAAACAGTTTATCAATATTTTATTACCACTGGAATACATGTATAAATTAGGACCACCATTTATCAATTTTGCCTTAGTCAGAACCAAGAATTTAATTTGTTTGCCGATATCATGTATGTTCAATGCTAAATGAGTTATTTCATCAACTTTCATAAAAGCATCTCTGGTATTCACTAAAGTTACAATATAATAAGAGGTAATTCTGCAGAAAAGTGTAGTTTAAAATATTTGCCATGTTTTCATTATTTTAGTCAAAGACACAGGGAATATACCAAAGGCAGAAGTGGAGCTACAAACATTGATGGAACACCATTCTGCTTTTAATTTAACCCCCTTACAAGCAAGCCCTACATTAAAAGTTTGGAATATTCTTGAACTATAGTATTACATACTAAAAAAAAAAGAATAAAATAAAAACTTTTGGGTGTGGTAATAAGCATTCTCTTGAATAGCCATGCATTTATATTAGAGGCCTTACTGTATGAAGTATTGACAGAAAGAAATAGCCAAAGTTGTTTTGATAAAACTTGGTTAAAATGACACACTGAATTTCCCTTTTAAATAACCACTGAAAAGTTGAAAACTGCTATCATTGGAGGATTACATTGGACAACCCACATTAAGATGTATTTTTGTAATCTCTCTTGATTCACAACAATAACAGACTGCAAAAGAAAATACCGTTATGACATTCCAACATTCCTATAACCGCCTAACCAAAGAAATATGTAGGAGGAAAATCAGACTGATTTACAGACCACCAGTAATGGTAGAGAGATAAAAAAGGGGGCGCAAATGGATTAAATAAAATATTCCATCAAATATATAGCAAATTAATCAGTTGCTAATTAAATTCTATTGCCTTAGGGTCTTCACAGAGGATGTGATGTCCTTTATCAAGCATTCAATTGGCAATACTGTGATAGCATTATTATTATTATTATTATTATCATCATTATTAAGAGCACCGTTATTCAAATTGTTGTCCTGTACTGAGGATTTCACACATCCTGGGCTGTCTTTTGGCCTAATATTAGCAGTTTTTTTTCTGGTATTGAAGCCACTTAGTCTTGAAGCTAAAGATCTTTTAGGTCGAGGCTTTCTCAGTTTCTTCTTCTCAGGATCGTGGATGACACGATGTCGCTGCAGGCTCTTCTTCATGGCAAAGGTCTTCCCGCAGCCCTCGTGAGTGCAGGTGAATGGCTGCAAGCCTTCATGGAAGCTATTAATGTGACTTTGCAGGTTAAAGAGTGTGGTATATGTCCTCTCACAGCCGTCCCTGGGGCACTTCAGCACCATCCGCGTATCTGAGTGGACGCGTTGGTGCTGACGCAGAAACCAAGAGTCGCGAAAAGACTTGTCACAGTGCTCACACTTTATTAGGGCCCTGTGTGAGTCCTTCCTGTGCTTCAGGTAATCTGTCCAGGTTTTCCCGATGAACCCACAGCCCTCTTCCGTACAGGGGTAACCGGTATGCACCTTTTCGTGTCGTTTAAGCTTGCTGGGAAAGGTGAATCGCATCTGGCAACCATCGAAGGGACACAAATAAGGCGGAAGCAGGGTGTGCTGCTCGCACATGTGCGCCCTGAGCTGTTTGTTCTTCTTAAAAACAAGGTTGCAACCCTCGAATGTACAGGCGTATGTCTTCTTACCATCAGCGTGGCAGCGCTGAAAGTGCCTGTCCTTGTTTGAATTGGTGGTGAAACTTTCCGTACAGCCATCAAAACTACATCGAAAGGGCCTGACGCCACTGTGACTTAAATCATGCCGGTCCAAATGGTATTTGCTACAGAAGGACTTACTGCATCCCTCGCGCTCGCATGTGAACGACTTCACTCCGGTGTGTTTACAAATATGAGCGTCGAGTTTCCATTGTTTGTTATAGGACGCCTCGCAGTCCGTGAAGGAACAGAAATAACGTTTGTACTCTATCGCTTTGACGTCCATTTGCGATGGCGATAGCACGTTTCTTGTACGAGGAACATATTACCCACAATCCTCCTACGGAACCAGTGCAGGATGTCTGTTCTCACATTCCGGAAATGACAAAGTTGAAAAAGCGACGTGTATGTGTGAAACAACAACAAACCGTGGAAACAACTTGCTATCTGTATTGTTATTAGAATCCAGTAAGTATTGTTTTATTTCATTTTAACCACGTCAACGAACAGTGCATCACTATATACCAATAAACGACACCTGCTACCGTATGGAGAGCGCAAGAAGCCAACGTTAGTATTATCGCAGCGTACCGGTACTGTACACTACCGTACTGACGTTAGCTTGCATTTAGCCATTGCTAATCGGAGGTTGGGCTTATCAAATATTCGCCAATGGTAAAGGTTATCAGGTCTAAAATATATTTTGTAATAATTCAAGCTGGCGGCCACAATTATGGACTTAGTTAAGATAGCCAAATTGCCTGTGTTTGTGCGCAATCAGCGAATTTAGTACGTACGGTATAGCAATCTCAGGTCAGAGGTACGGTACCGTAGCCAGCTACCGTACCAACCTAACTAACTAACCATGCTACTCAATTTCTCAACCGACATAAGTATTATTACCCTAAAATCTATCCATGCTGATGTCAAGCAATCAGTAAACTGTCAAATTGTATTTTTAAGTATTGAAAACAGGTTGATTTCTCTACTAGTGTGGACGAGCAGTCGTCAGAATGGTGAGTAAAAACCTATAGCCTAATGCCCGTATTGTCTAGTGTCAAGTAGGCCTACTAACTACCTTACATTTCTGCATTTTACGCGTAGAGGTATGTAATTATTTTACTGATATTTGAAACATTTACATCATGTAAAATAAGATAAAATGCAACATACTGATTAAAATGTCATTACACACCGTCTGCCCAAACAGGCATATTGAGCCTAGCTAAAGGAACAATATATTACTCAATGTATTATGCAATTACTAAAATGTAATATATGTACGGTATTGATTTAATGAATTATTCAATGTTTCAACAGGGTGAAAGAAAAGGAACAAACAAATACTACCCTCCAGACTTTGACCCAGCTAAGGTGTTGAACTGTTAAATTGTATTATCTGATAGCCGGAAAGTTACATTAAGTATACCACTATAGACAAGATATTATGACATATTCTGAGCCACAAACATCAAAAACAGGTTTGACATAGGCAGACCCCGATTAACAATGATGCTAGGGGAACTTCAACTAGGGGGCCAGGTCAGCTCCTATATGCCCAGAATCTAGTATCTGTCAGACACTTGCTGGTATACACCTTCTTGAAAGTGTTATCTCAACTTTGCTACATTGTACATTATCAATCACTAGTCCCATGTTGATTTGTCTAAGGATGAAACGGCACACATTCATACATGTAACAAGCACAGGGGTTTGTAAAGCAGATTATCATAATGTCAGTATTGGAATTTCATCTTATCACTTTATGATGGAATCACTGTTCTGTTGAGCAGGGTTGAAGGACCAATTAAGTTGGTTTGAGATGCAGCTATGTTTAGCAGCTACAATCTACAGGTGAACTACGGTGCTGATTTGGATTGTGGCTTTGTTGACAAGTTCCCCTACGCCAGAGCTTTAACAGTTCCTGAATAGTATGCTACGGACCTCTTGTGGCCAACGTTAGTATTGCATATTGTAAATGCAAAACTCTTGTCTTCCCTATCAGTCTCTACTCAGTTCATAGCTGTACCTACCTTGCTATAGTTGTTTATATTTTGACGATGGTTTTTAAACTGCTCATACATAACATATGAAAGGGTGCTCTTGTGTCATTTTATGCACCATCTAGAAACATGCATGCCATATATATAGTTAGTAGCCTATCAGTTGAGGTGTGGTTTCCTTCTGTAATAATTGGAATGCCAGTGATACATACACATGCATAGCTTCAAGTCCTTGGAACAGGCATAGCCCTAAACCCCTGTGTGTCCTTAATCAGGGACATATTCATAGGTGTTGAGGGTGGATGTGGATAACACTTATCATGACATGAAGCATACATCTGTCTAAATATAAGATGCATTTATTTCGTTTTATTACATTTTAATAAAGATAATACATATTTATGAGAAAAGGCGTGTGTGTGTGTGTATGTGTACTATACACACATACTCTATTTGAACTTGCTTATATATTTTCCATATTCATCTGGTTTTCCCTGTGTCACCAGCATGGCTCTCTTAATGGCTACCACAAAACCCACGCTCTTCGAGAGCGTGCTAGGAAACTGTCTCAAGGCATCCTCATTATCAGGTTGGTATGGTCACACGGAGCTGGTTAGCACTGATAACAATGTACAGGTGTATGGACTGTACAAAATGATTTGGCTGCTAAACAACCTTTCACTTTTTAGAAAGGAAAATCTGCCTACATATTTAAATGTATAGCTATTGCAACAACACATCATCAATAGGGTACTAATCTGTCTCACGTAGGTCTAATCCCAACTCACATACTTAAAAACCCAAATAATAAGATATGTGTAAGCAATATATACAACTGTTTGACAAGTTACATGTATTGGTTTATAATAGTAATAAGTGTCAACAGATGTTTGTTTGTTTGTTTAATAATAGATTTGGCTCCGACAACACAAATAGTCCTGCAACCATAGTTCTAATAACAGTCTCATTGGTTGAATGTTTGTTTTTATTCTATAATACTTTTGTCATTAGATATCAGTAAGAGCAGTCTGGATAAACAAACGGGTATTGACTATGCCATGTGTATTTTATTACTTGATTACATGTGAAAATCAGCAACAATTTTGTGGTTTTTACTTGTTAGGTTTGAGATGCCATATAACATATGGTGTGATGGCTGCAAGAATCACATTGGCATGGGTAAGTAAGCAAAACGATCTAGACCATTCATTAACGGTTTGTTGAAAATGTCATATTTTATATCTGTTTGCTTGTACTGTATCTCCACAGGGGTGCGCTACAATGCAGAGAAGAAGAAAGTCGGAAACTACTACACTACCCCGATCTACAGGTGAAAACAGACTTTTTGCTTTTGTTGGAAACATGAACTTTTTAGGTTTGACTGTGTGCTAAAATGTTCTATTGTACCTTTTATTTTGAACCAGAGTACAAACTCTCCTCACAAAATAGATTAATAAAAATACGTATACAATACTTTGCATGCATATTTGCCCATTAATTGTATTTTCTCTGTAAAAAATAAATAAATCCATGTGTTTGATATTCAATTAGTTAAGCCTACACACTAATCAACACATTTCATCTGTGTGGTCTACTTTCAACATGGACTGTCGTTGGCTATTGCAGACATGTCCCAACAATCCCAGCTAACGTGCAAACTACGAGTATTACATGGCAGATTACATCTGTAGGCAGGCTAATATGAAATTAATTCAGCAGTCTGTGCAGACAGATTATTAATATAATGCCTTTTGGACAAAATATTTGACTGGATTTGATTGTCTGGACCTTTGCAAATAAGATTGTTTTGAACTGTTTGGTGGATTGTTATCTGGATAGACGAGTCAGGTTAGTGCCTCAAATTTTAAGTACAGGTACTTTGGTCTGACCAACTATGTGTAGAGTCATGTGCTCAAGCCCACAAACAGTCCTGACTGCTGGATTCAATCTTTCAGCTGGCTGGTGAGTTTGGTTTAATGTTGTCTCATGTCCGTGCCAACCCCTCCCTTTTCACCGAACAAAGCTTCGTCTTTTTGCTATTTTTTTACAACTGAAGCTTAGAAACTGAAAAAATGCTAATCTGGGACAGCTCTAGTAGTTTTACAGCTAAACTTGTTTCCTTAATAACAAGCATGTTAGTTACACTATTGGCCAATTAGACAGGTGCAACAGTAGAATGAGGCACATTGAGTGATAATGATGTATAGCTCCCTGCTAATGTGAATGCTCTTGCAAAGACTCCTTCATTTGGCATAAATACAAATTAACTTACGTGTGTTTCCCCGGTGTGTGCGTCCCACCAGGTTTAGGATGAAGTGCCACCTGTGTGTCAACTACATCGAGATGCAGACTGACCCGGCCACATGCGACTATGTGATCGTGAGCGGAGCGGAGAGGAAGGAGGAGCGTTGGGACATGGCAGACAATGAGCAGATCCTCACCACAGGTACTGTCCAGCTGTGTGGTGCTTCACCCTCCGACGCGGCCCGTTGGCACGTGTTCCCACTCCGTTCCTTCTCTCTGGTCAGAGAGGGCCGAGAAGGAGAAACTGGAGACAGACCCCATGTACAAGCTTGACCACGGCGGAAAAGACCAGGAGAAGCTGAAGAAGGCCCTGCCCACGCTGTCGGAGATCCAGGACCACCAGGCCAGCTGGAAGGACGACTTCCAGCTAAACAGATCCCTCCGCAGGAAGTTCAGGGTACTTGGCCCTTCTCATTAATGACTTGACGATACATGCAGTTCATTGTTCATGACCCTTTTCATTACTGAAAAGGAATGCTTGAGTGATGTCATGACAGCTGCTTGTAAATACAGTGGCTAGTTCATGTACAAACAAACATACAGTGCATCTGGAAACTATTCACAGCGCTTCACTTTTTCCACAATTTGTTATGTTACGGCCTTATTCCATAATGTATTAGAATTATTATTTTCCTCAAAATTCTACACACAAAACTCCATAATAACAAAGTGAAAACAGCTTGTTTGAAATGTTTGCACATTTATTAAAAATAAAAAAAAACACATGTACATAACTATTTACAGCCTTTGCCATGACACTCAAAATGGAGCTCAGGCACATCCTGTTTCCACTGGTCGCCTGTCTATATAGGGTACCGCATTTGACCGTGCATTTCAGAGCACAAACCAAGCCATGAAGTCCAAGGTATTGTCTGTAGACCTCCAAGACAGGATTGTATCAAGGCACAAATCTGGGGAAGGCTAAATAATGATTTCTGCAGCATTGAAGGTTTCAATGAGCACAGTGGTCTCCATCATTTGTAAATGGAATACGTTTGGAACCACCAGGACTCTTCATAGAGCTGAGCGATCGGGGGAGAAGGGCTTTATTCAGGGAGGTGACCAAGAACCCGATGGTCACTCTGACAGACCTCCAGCGTTGCTTCGTGGAGAGACGTACAACCATATCTGCAGCACTCAGGCCTGTATGGTAGAGTGGCCAGATGGAAGCCACTCCTCAGTAAAAGGCACCTGAGAGCCCACCTGGAGTTTACCAAATGGCACCTGAAGTACTCAGGTGCCAGGAGGATGTTTTTCAGCGGCAGGAACTCGGAGACTAGTCAGGATCGAGGGAAATATTAATGTAGCAATGTACAGAGATATCCTTGATCAAACCTGCTCCAGAGCACTCTGGACCTCAGACTGGGGAGAAGGTTCATCTTCCAACAGGACAACGACCCTAAGCACACAACCAAGATGACAAGTGGCCCAGCCAGAGCCCAGACTTGAACATTTCTGGAAAATGAAAAAGAAAATGACGCTTCCCGTCCAACCTGATTGAGAGCCCCTGCAAAGAAGAATGGGAGAAACTGACCAATAGTGCCAAGCTGGTAGCATCATACTCAAGAAGACTTGAGACTGTAATTGCTGCCAAAAGTGCTTCAGCAAAGTATTGAACAAAGGCTGTGAATACTTACGTGATTATTATTTATTTTTGAATGAATTTGTAAAACTTTCAAACAAACTTTTTAGCTTTGTTATTATGGCGTATTGTGTGCTGAATTTTGAGGAAAATTATTTTTATACATTTTGGAATAAGGCTGTAACATAACTCAATGTGGAAAATTGGAGTGAATACTTGACAGATTCACTGTACATCCCTGCTATGTTAATGATTGGCCTTATGTACTGGCTTCTAACATTAGGTGCTTTTCTACTGCAGGAACTTGTGGGACTTCCACGTGGCGTCCCTTTCGGTTACCATTGTGGTGTAGGGTTAGGCATGCCGCTTGTTTCCTTCCATCTACGTGTATTCAATTGCAAGCTACACTGACTGGAGTAGATCCTTCTTTCAACCCCAAATACGGCCCTGAAGTCCTACAGGGGCTGCAGTGGACAACTAGTCAAAGTACTAGGCCCCCCCTAAACAGCCTGCAAGTTCTTGTAGTGGAAAAATGCCTGAAATATCCATAGCTCACTGCATGTACCACTTTAGATTCGTGTGTGTGTGTGTTCCTGTTCTCTGCAGACGGAGAAGAAGGTGCGTGCAGAGCAGGAGGCCAAGGACAATGCTGTGAGGATGAGGACTAATCTCTCCATCCCGCTGCTGCCAGAGAAGGAGGAGGATAAGAAGCTTGCAGCGCTGCTGACGTACCAGGCCCCTGACTGTAAGGAGTACGCTGTACACACTGTACAATACACATCACACACGTCTGCTCTGTTCTATTAAGTGTTTTTCCATTGGTCTTCTTTTCCCCCCCTCCCTTCTGACAATTTAGCCTACGATGGCAGGCAGCACAGCAAACGCAAGGAGATCTCGTCTCGCTCTTGGTTCAACGGCAGCTCTGCGCCAGCAGGGGGCGGCGCAGGCAGTCTGCTGCATAAACTGTGCCTGCAAAGCAAAGGAGCCGCGGTGGTCAAAGCCCTGGGGCCGTCCTCCCCCAGCACCCTGATCCGCAGGCGTACGGAGGGCTCGGGGCGCAGGGCTGAACCCTGTGCCACTGTCACCCGCAGGCAGTCAGATCCCGGGCTGCTGGTAGCCGTGCAGCAAGATGCAAGCCCCAAGCTGCCCCAGTCAGGCCAGGAAACTACGGAGACGAGTATCACACCATCCCAGGGAACACAGGGACACAGAGACACAAGGCTGGCTGCAGAGTGTGGGAAGAGGCCTGCAGTGCAGGAGAGAGGTTTGGGAGGTGTGGCCTCCCTGGTAGTGGACTACAGTGACTCTGATTCAGACTTGGGACACTGACTTCCAATCTGCTGTCACATAAAGCAGTATTATCCTTTCCGCTTTGTCATTGAGTGAAGTCGATATGTATTATTGAGGCATGACAATCGATTTTCCCTCAAGGAGAAAACATCCTAAAAATACACAGAATTTCAGTTTCCATATTTTTTTAACTACATATAATATTCCACTGTAATTTATTAAAATGTTCCCTGAACTTTAGTAGTTGACTATTATGCACCTTGATTGCGTTATAGCAAGCACCCCACACATAGTTTGAGCATTTGGTTCATATCAGTGCAGAAGAGAAGTAATAGTTATTTTACATAGCTTCATTCATATAATAGCGTTATGGAACTTGCATTCACATCTATGTTATAGTACCACACTGGTGTACTACTCTTACCATGGCAAAAGTCATTAAATGTGGAATATTTGGCTGAAACATGTGGCTCTAATGTGTTTATTTCCAGGCACAGTGCTAGTTTAGGATATTCATGTGTTCAGGCTTGGTTAATGTTCACTCCCCAGGAGGTGGGGATGGTTGTTATATAGCAAACTTCCCCTACCTAGGTTGAATGTAGTTATCTGGGAACCTGAGCCTGTCAACATGGCCCCGTGGCCATTACAACACATTGTATCTCTAATTCTTTTCTCCATGTCAAACGGTCAGATGATCCATTTTCGAGGGTAAGCAATATTATTTAGTCCTGTCTTTCTCAATAAACGTCACACTTTTTATAATAACATTTTGAAGGTTAATATGTTAATTCTTAACCAAAACAAGTAAAAGGCAAATACAATTAAAAAAAAATTGATGCAGCTTCGGTCTTATTTTGTTATTTGGTGTTTCAGTTTCTCTGGAAGATTTAAGGAACTATCGCCTGATAGTTATTTTGGGCTTCATGAGTAAGTTCTAAAATCTTAATTATAATAACTTGCAAAACTGAGATACCATACAGTTGCAGAAAGACTTATGTTTATTTGTTTTAACATACATTATCAGCACTCTCTACTTACGTTTGGATACTTTGCACTTACCTATTCACTTTATTTTATAGGAACAATGAGGATCGTGTAATTAAGGCACCAAGGTACATAAACCCTACTGCCCTCAAATGAAAAGTTAAGGTCTGTGTGTGCGCCTATGTGCTTAGCCTACTGTACATACAAACATACAGCAGGGTGCCAAAGGTCTTGGTCCACATCATATTTGGCATAAATGTGAGTGAAGAGGTGAATTTGAATCTTCTAAACCAATCAAATGCCCTGTGAAGGTGATTATTGAAATGGGAAGATACAAACACTATATGAACTTAATTAGATCAATGGATATTTTACTTCTATATATGCCATTCTCAATCATACAATGATTCTACAAAACATTAAAAGTATTATAATGTCTATGTGCCCCACAGTGGCCCAATGACAGAAATGTAACACAAACCTTTTTGTGAACAATTATGAGGAAAAATACCAATGGAACAACCTTTGTAATGCTCTCAGAGGGCTGATGCAAGAATGTGGATTCTCTAACTGTGTAAATAATGACAAAAACAACTTTGTGATAGTGGACTTAAATGTCTGGATGCCACTCTTCATTCACTACTTCATTCATGGGCAGGTTCACTCTGTTGGCCCCTGACCTCCTGAGAGCAGACAGCCAGGAGAACATTTACCTGGAGGCCAGTGGTGTGTCTGGCCCCATCACCGTCCATGTCACAATCCTGGACTTCAGAAAGACCTCCCGTTTGTTCCAGGACAATGTGATACTCAGCCAAGAAAATGGCTACTGCAAACTCAGCAGCATACATGTGAGTGAGTGGTTCATTCAGGGCCATGACATAAGCATTAAAGTACTGTTTGGATGCATATCTATAGGCATACAATTGAACAAAGCTGCACTGGCAGCCCTATTCACGTTTCTCAACAAGCATACAATACGCACACATTTTTTATTGGCTATGTGTATATTCTACATTATAATATGGACATGTATAACATATTGACTGGATCCTATTTTATAATGGATGGATCTGTCTAATAACGTAATGCGAAATGCACACTGTATGAACGGGATGATTTTAATTTAAACTGATTTGCATACTGATTTATTATGAGTTGAAATAATTGACATTAGAGCTCAAATGCGATAAATTTCATAATTCAAATGTTAATTTCTGCTGTCATCATTCTTCATGGCTTTCCTCTGATACATTATCCACTTTTTAATAATTACTCTCAGTTTGAATGTCATTTTCATCTTCATTCTCATTGTCAGACCAGATTAATTCTAACTCTTTCTCTAGCTTTCCTCAGATGGTCTGGATCGGGACGAGAATAAGAACAAGTTTGTGTTCCTGAAGGCCGAATTTGACGGCCATGTGATAGAGAGGGTGATGATGGTGACCTTCCACTCTGGATACATATTCATCCAGACAGACAAACCTGTCTACAACCCTGGAGACAAAGGTGTGATGATGCCACCGTGCATCTAGCTAACGTTTAATTACATCATAATCATTGGACAAAGACCGTTCATCCAAGTGTTGGATACTCCTTGATATTGTTCGCATGGCAGTAAAATCCAGCTCCTCTCTTACGTCCCTGTCTTCTGTTGCTGCTCTCCAGTGTATTGCAGAGCCTACGTGTCCACTCCATCCTTCAAAGCTTTTAACAGTACTATCATAGTGGAGTTCCAGGTATTGTGTGATAACTGCTTGTTCTAATATTCTATTTCCTCCACACTGACATACTGTATAGTATTAGTTAGGAATGTTAAATGAAAACAATAGTCCCCTTACTGGAATGTAATTTTCAGTTTTATATTTGTATTACAATTTTTGATTTTACACTGTGTAAATTATGGTCTTCAGTAGATTAGATCAACTGTATTAATACAAACATTTATTGTTTTTGGACGCCTTCCTAAACACTCATTGTCATTCATTTCCAGTTTCATGCATGCAACTGAACTTAAATGCATATATTATCTTAGTAGCTGGCTCTATGTATACAGTACATCATATAAAAGGAGCCTCATATGTGTTTATATTGCAAATATGGATATGATATAACAACAATAAGTGTTAGTGTTATATTGTTAAGCAGGTGTATCCCTGTAAAGGCTAATAGTGAGTAGTAAATAGTAAACTAGAAGTATACTGTGTCAGTGTTGCTTTAGTGTAATAACAACTGTTCAAGTACTATAATAGTAGAATTGCACTGTAGTATTGTATTGTAGCTGTATGTAGAATATACAGTAAGGCCTGTTATCACTGTTGCTCATTTTAGGCTATAGGATAAGCATATCTGTGTGTGTGTGTGTGTGTGTGTGTGTGTGTCAGAATGCAGAGGGGATTGTTGTCAAACAGAGCTCCAGGGTCAGAGCCATGGGTGGTGTCTTTGCTGAAACTATGTCTCTTTCTGAACTGGTCAAGTATGATCATCCATTGCTTTTGTTCATATACATTCTGTAGTTCCACACTGTGTGTGTGTGTGGTGGGGGCATGCTGTTCATGTAAATGAACAACATACCTGTATGCTGTATATCCAGTTGTTTTCTAATGGTTTGTGTGTGCATGAGAACATCACTAAAGTATTTTATGAGATGCACACGTTCTTATGTATTATGCACCATTTCTAATTGTCTAAAATGTCTCTGTGCAGAGAAGGAATATGGAGGGTGGTTGCCAGGTTTGACCACTGGAAGCAGAACACCTTTAGCTCACAGTTTGAGGTGAAGAGATATGGTACGTCACATGGTAATAGGCCAATTCATCTGTGTGAGTTGGCATCAATGTCAACATGAATTCACTCAGAGCTCTCATAGAGTCAAAATGAATGGTATACTATACCAGTGGCTCATATATGAATGTGGCATGGTGGGTTTCAGTCCTCCCTGCCTTCAATGTGACCTTGACCCCTAAAAAGACCTCTCTCAGCCTGGATGACACTGAACTGGAGGTGGAGATCTCAGCCAGGTTTGTTTTACCCATTCAGAAATACACACCTGGATGCCTCTACACTGACTGACAACTATTTACAGTGCCTAAAGTAACTTGTTTCCCCTTGCCATCTGAGTGAACTCACACGAATAAACACGTGGTCTAATGTTAGACTTCAGTATCATGTATTCAGATATTCACCATTATGAACTATTTCAATAAACACCTTCAAGGTACTTGTATGGGGAGCCAGTCCAGGGCACAGCCTATGTGGTGTTTGGTATCGAGATAAACAAGGAGATGAGGAGGCTTCCAGCTGTGAAGCAGGTTTCTGATGTAAGTCACATAACCACCAACCCTGAATGGGGTTAACACAATCAAGTCCTCAACAATCACATCCTCACTAAACAAACATACGTTAACACACCTTGATTGCATTATAGCGCACCCAGAAACTAATATTTCCACTTCAGCTAACCATATTGTGCAATAAAGTGCATGTGGTATTGCTGAACTACTAATAACTGAACTACCTGGTTGATTGATTGATTGGTTGATTGGTCACTGGTGTTTGGGTCTAAAATGGTATTGAATTGAGTGTTTTTGTAGTCTATAGCGAACAAAGTTCACTGATTGGAATATAATCCCTTTGAAAATGAATTTGTAGTAACCATTGTGTAACCATTTTTCATTTACAGCTAAAAAATAACACATTACTCTTTAATGATTGTGATTCTCCTTTAACTGGGTGAGGGGATATGTTGACACTGGCTATTTGGTAAACTAACCTTTGCGCTGATGTTTTGTTTACATAATGCAAAGCATGCATTAAGTAACATTGTGTATATTCACTTTTGTTTTGTTTTTCTACAAGTTTTTATGTTCGCCCATAACTTAATCACATTTTTATTTTCCAAAAATTTTAATGATCTTAAATAATTAATATTATGTTATATTAAAACCTATAATGTATATGTGGGATACTAACCCAACTGATAAACATAGTAGCCTACAGTAGTTACAATATACTTTGTATTGTAATGAAACACTGAGTCCCATTTTAATGATGGTTACAGTTGGACGCAGGAGTGGCAAAACTGACAATGGAAGAAATCACAAGAGTTTATCCCAACCTAAGGTCTCTTGTTGGCAGCTCTGTGTATGTCAAGGCCTCTGTTCTCACCAAATCAGGTAACGTCAGGTAAAAGCTTTGCAATATTGTTGTCTAATCTTATTTCATCAATGGTTCTCAAAGCAATCCCCTACCTGGGGAGTTAGAATATAGTGTATAGTTATGCTATTTCTAATATTGTAATACTTAATTCCAGAAGTGCTTTTTACAGTGTACTGTGCTCCTCATAATTTTAAATTTCAAACACTATTGTTTTTCATTCATCATCATTTGATTTAAAGTAAAATAACTTATGCTATGAAACACATTATTTTTATTTCTCTTATTTTGTTAATAAATGTGTTATAATTATAGACAAATAGATCTATTATCTATTATAGAAAAATAGACACAATGAAGAAAATGGCGTCTCAATCTTACCAAGTATTTGCTCATTGTTGCAGTAAACCGCAATATTCTAAGTAAGGGTGTCCTTGTTAGAAAGAATATATGTAGTGGAATATGTATAAACACCAACAGAATATTATAAAGCACCATATGAACAAAGTGTGGCACCTGAAAAAAAATGTGCAGAGCAGTTAAACAGATAATTAATTTATGAATGGGGTGCTTATTGCAGTTGGTCCTATAGGCTGCAGTCTCACCCATCGCCACACATCATGGCTGCTTCAAGCCTAGAGTCAGACCATGCCCCCTGGTTATAATCCATTTTAGTGAGCACCTTACCTTTGCCAAAATAATCCACCCCCGTGACAGGTGTGGCACATCAAGATGCTTATTAAACAGTATGATTTTGACTAGGACTTTGTCCAAACACTGCATAGTAACATCAAGCATTTGGGCCTTTCATCCACACACACACACACACACACACACACGCATACTGCATATCACTGCAGACAGAGTTTTTGCAAAACTCTTTCCAGGGTGAAGATTATCTGAAACTCCATGATCAGCTTTCAAGTGTAAACAGAGAAGGCAACTCTTTGTTTGTGTAACTTGTGTGCCATTATCTCCTATGTTTACATGAGGTGTTTGTCTTAAGTAGTTCAGCGGGATATGTTTTAAAACACCTTTACACTAAAGCATTCACACAACACAGTATTCTGGTAAGCGGTTGGCTGATTCAGTCTGAGTCAGGTCCTTAAAGTAGTAAATGGACTGCATTTATATAGCACTTTTCTAACCTTCTGACCACTCAAAGCACTGTACAGGATCGACTCACATTCACCTAACCCAGATGCACTTGAGTAACAACATGCCCTTTAACCCTGTGAACAAATACACACAGTTGATGGCGATAATGCAGGATTGTGTCCTATAGTAGATTCCCCTACTTTGTGCAACTTTGTGGATTTCATTGCTTGTATTTACAGTCTAAAATATCAAAGGGAGCCTTTTAATAGTTCAGAAGAATTGTAATTCAATTCTGAAAATTGATGTATTCATTGTTCCTATATTTGCAGGCAGCGACTTAGTGGAAGCACAGAAGACTGGCATAAAGATTGTAGTGTCACCATACATTATATCCTTCAGTAACCCACCAAAGTACTTCAAGCCTGGCTTGCCCTTTGACTTAACAGTAAGCACTGTGCTTTTGCAACCACAGTATTGGAAATTCTTAATTATTTGTAATAGTTAGTACTTAGTATCTGATGGAATATGCCAGGTAAACAATAGGGGTTCAGTTGCGGTCACTCAGGAGTTCCTGAGATGAGTCAGCAGAACTGTTTTGTCATTTATGTAGAATGTCACAGCAATGTTTCACCATCCATGTAGCCAAATCCATGTAAATACAACTGTGTTGTACAACAATCCCATTTTAAATCATTCTCCCCAACTTGTGCAGATCCAAGTCAGTCACCATGACGGTTCCCTGGCCCAGGACATTTTTGTCAAACTAAATGTGTTGGACAGACCCCTTCTCATTGCGACTGGCACCTACAGAGTGGCCATCAACATGCCTCAGGGTCTACAGCACCAAGTCATTATTGTTAGTGCATCCATACGCTTTGATGTCATTGATTGTGTCGCATAAGCTGCTTTTACAAATCGTTTATGCATCTGTAGTCATTATGTACGAGTTTAATGTACAACTTTAATGGCCCCTTATGATTACAAATATGAATGTCTTGCATATCGTGACTGGAATTGAGTCTATTTATCTCCCCCCTTACCCCATATAGGCGGAGACAGCACAGCCACACCTGAAGCCAGAACAGCAGGCCAAACAGCAGATCATAGTGTATCCCTACCAACCCTTCAACCAGAACAATCAGAACTTCTTGTACATCTCCACTGGGACTGGTGTTGTGTCTGTAGGAGAGAGACTTTCCCTGACACTCACCATCTCCGCTGCAGACACCAACAGAGCGCTCATCACTCACATCACTTACCTGGTGAGCGAATAGTGACTCATTAGCTTTCAGCCTTAGAGTAGAAAGAGACCATACTGTATATATTGAATATATATGTGATATATACAGATCAGGAATAGAGACATCATAAGGAAGATATTAAAATTAGAACTGGAATTATGTCAGCAGATTTGCAGAAAATGTAGTGTTGTGGTTGAGTGGTTTAATATGTTATTTACATATTTACCCATATAAACAGCCTTATCTAAAGTTAATGGTATGTAGTACAGTAAATGTGACTGTGTAGATATTCTTTGTTCCTAACCTATCTCCTAAACTACAGGTGCTTACCAAAGGCAACATAATAACTGCTGAGCAGATGAATGTTGTCGGCCAGTCGGCCACCACGGTTGGCTTGACTGTTACCGCGGAGATGATGCCATCATTCCGTTTTGTGGCTTACTACACCCTTGCCTGGGAGAGGCGTGAAGAGGTCGTGGCTGACTCTGTGTGGGTGGATGTGCGGGAC
Organism: Forbesichthys papilliferus; assembly: GCA_025399855.1. NCBI lineage: Eukaryota > Metazoa > Chordata > Actinopteri > Percopsiformes > Amblyopsidae > Forbesichthys > Forbesichthys papilliferus. The sequence continues at coordinate 7,624 of JAODOY010016318.1, read as the reverse complement.
AAATGTATTGGAGGGGTGAGTCAGTCCATCCGGGCCACACATCCTTAAGAAATGTTGTTGAAACAGCTTAGGGACTGGAATGGAATGGAAGACCCAGTTTTCCCAGTGTGTTTTGCATTATACTGGTCATATACTCCCCTTCTGGATTTGATAGCCTGTCCCTTCCATACAGTACATTCCATAATGTCAGTATATTTTTTATTGTTTTGGTATATTCTCAGAATGTGAACGCTTAGTCCAATCCCAAAATTGGTCAGACATTCACTGTGCCACCACTTCTTCTTTGGTGGTACCCAAGCCCACTAGTATAAGTCTATGCGTAAGTGTTTGACTCCTTTTGTAGAATTATCAATTGTGGTTTGTGCTAATGTAATTACTGTAGCTATAATGTGTGCCATTATGTATGATAATCATGGATGAAAATATACTGTAGTTTTTATTGTACTTTGAAAACAAAATTTTTCATCTTGTGTTTTGAAGAAAATATACAAACCAGAGGTGCATTCAAATTGAGCAAACAGAGATAATATTTATATTATTAAATACCTTTGCTGTAAATTTTAATGTTTTGTGAAAACATGAATTAGTATTTACTGTAAAATGTAACCCTTTGTCCAGTGTCTATGTTTGTTCGCCAAAAACTACCTCCTCATACCTTTGGTGTGTGTTTGAAAACTTGCAGTGAAGTCAACGTAAAGTGATAAATCCTGTTTGCTATTTTGAACACACCTGTAAAATCGGTTTACCAAATGGTTAAGTGAAGATTTAAGTTTGAAGAAAACATACAAACCAGGATAATGTAAAATACATATCTAAACATAAGAGAAGACACACAAATCAAATGTGTTGTGAGCTTATTGAGTGAAACGCATATGAAATGTATTATTTAAAGAAACGCTGCTGTGGTGAAAAAGTCTGATTTTGGGGTTTGCATTCAGTAAATTCAGAAAATGCGCTTGAAGTGGTGACATTTTTTTTACTTTTGATGATCTGTTTTTGAGATTTGTATTTACTGCATACTATATTATTCAATATTAAATATGACTAAAGCGATAAGAAACTACAAATGTAAGACTGAATGTATTTTGAGTTTTTTGTTTGTTTAACTGCTGTATTTCAACTTAACTTCATCTTTCCCTGTCAGCTGAGTGTTGGGCCAGTGGATGGTCGATACAGAGTGTACAGGCCCGGGACGGCCTTCAAATTCCAGCTCAAAGGTGACCCTGGGGCCAAGGTCAATCTGGTCGCAGTTGACAACGCAGTGTATCTGCTCAGCCAGCAGAGACTCACACAAAGGAAGGTTGGTGTGTGGTTATGTCAAGTGTTGTGTTGCCTATGCTTCGCTTTCACATTACAATAATAACTTTTATTCAAATAATGATGTGGTTTTACTACCGTTGAATACATTTGGAAACACTTAGAAATGTCAGTATGCAAATGACTGTAGGTGGTTAACAATCGATATATATAGAATATCTACATTAGTGTACAAGGCCCCTTTTCAGCTACCATCACTCCTGTGTTTCAAGGGTACATTATGTTAACTTACCCTAAATTAAATGAAAGACTAATAATCAGAAAAACACATAGGTATGTTAAGTTTGAGCTGTTTGGATCACAGAGGAATGTTTGTGAGGAGCAGATACAATGAAAGGATGCTTGAGTGCTTAATGTCATCTCTCGGCCATAGAGGAGGAAATGTGATTGCTAGGGCTGCTTTGGTGCAGGTTAAGTGTAGCATATGTACAGCCAGCTATGTACAATAAAAGGCATAGCTGGCTGGTTACTGTATCACTCACAATGTTATGCTATTCCCTGTGTATGGAGTTTGATTGGAACACACTACAATTGGACAATGACCCAAAGCACTGCTCCAAATTATACAAGAACTACTGAGGAAGAAGCGTATGAAAAAAGTGTTCATCAAGCCACTACAATTGAAGCTTGTGACATTTTTACCTCAGCAAATTAACAGCTAAAATATAAAATGTCTGCATGGCTTTGATTGCTGATAATGGCTTTGATGAAAGCACAGTAATGTTATTTCCAACCTAGTTAATGCCTCGACTATATTTAATTTTCCTTTAACAACATTTGATAGTTTTTTGTTGTTGAGTGACTCCAAGCTTGAATGGTAGTGTGCATATGAAACTTATAGTAATTCTTTGTTATTTGGATATTTACCCTCTCTTGGCCGTATGCTCAGATGTGGAACACAGTAGAGACTGGTGACATTGGCTGCACCCATGGGGGAGGGTCCAATGGCTTGCAGGTGTTCACCGATGCAGGACTGTTTTTTGGCTCCAGTACTGGTGTCCAAACATCCACCAGACAAGGTACCTAATATCATACACTGAACATGTGCATGTGTGTCTCTTTCATATGTGTCCTCCTGGGTCATGCTTTTGTTAAAGGTTAATCCATATGGTTTTGATTGTATTTCAGTACTTCAGACACACAGTAAACAGAATTTATCTTTGGGTTTGGAGCAAAATTATTAACACCATTGTATTTAGTTTGAGATCTTAGTAGGCACATTATTGGACATGATAGATACTGTATGTATATGACAGATTAAGATGTAATATGACTTTGGCAGTTGGTTGTCTGGTAATATTTATTTACATATTTTATGTAAAAAAAAAATCTTATTTTACTGTTAGTCAAATTATTGCACTTATGAACCTTCCAGCATATACATATTATATATCATATCTTTATACATATTAAATATTTGTTTTAACTATGATGTCTCTTGTGAATGGAGCAACTTTGCAGCAGTTGTTCATCCAAAATGTACAAACATGCACAAAAATGAATTTGCTACTAGCATTCATGGTCATGTTTTACGTGCTAATGTGTTTATTTTCTGCATGAGAAGAAATGTATTTGTTGTTTGGTAATGAAAGATAAACTCAGTCAGCGCTGCTACAACACTGTTGCACATGGTACCATATGTACTGAATAAACAAACATATATATTGCATTTTTCTTTCTCTCTTCACAGCTTTGCAGTGTCCTGGCTATGCCAGAAAGAGGCGCTCTGCTGAACTGTTAAAACGGAGAGCCCAACTGGGTAAGTTACTCTTATATTTTATTTTTTGCAGTGTAAAAATGAGCAGAGCATAGAATATGACAAACATTTGCTTGGCATCTTGCTATTTATTTGTAATATCACCAAATATCAAGGCTGTCAGCTTTGAGGAGTAGCCAGGAGGGTGGCTACTCCTCTCCATACATAGGACTGACCCAGCGTCACATCTTTGAAACACCTCTTCATCCGTTCACTCAGAAACCTGTACCTCTCGCTTGACCTTTAGAAAGACTAGCCCTACTGGGATAGCAGGACGCACGCTAGTCTGAGTCAAGTCCATTGCCTCTTTGCCAGAGTCAAGCTCTTGAGGGAGATAATGGAATCCCGCTTCCACGGAATGCTTTGATTATTTTCACCTCGCATTGCAGCGTTTATCATGTACTATCTTGTTTATAATATCATGTTTCTTATTCCTTTTTTGTATTATTGTTTTATTGTTTATAATTTCATTTTACCATTCCATCCTATGTTTTGTATTACATTTCTTAATTTGTAAAGCATGTGTATTATTATTATGAGTTGCTACCACTTAGCTAGGTGGCTGTCCAAGCAGTACCCACATGGAGCACACATGTATGCTCCCTGTGTGTACGTCGACAGACAGGGAGGGGTTATTAGTCTCCCAGCCAACTGGGTGTGTTCCACAGAGAGCCACTACAAGGAGAAGCTGCTGCATCGCTGCTGTAAGGATGGCCTAAGGGACATTCCCATGCCGTACTCGTGCACACGACGCTCCCTCTACATCACCGAGGGCTGGGAGTGCATCCGGGCCTTCCGCTACTGCTGTGCCCACTACCGCCACCAGGAGTTTGACACCCAGCGGCCCACCACCATGCCGCCCCTGACCACCACCACCACCTTCCTCCCAACCACCTCTGCCAGGGACATCATACATATGGTCCACCGCCAAAATGTCTTTATGATGAGTATGTGTTTACTTGTAAGAGTGCTCCATCTTCATCCATCTCTAGGATAGCAGACAGCAGACATACTGTAGATAGACACAAGGATATATTTGGTAATTTAAACTATCTTCTCCAAGGGTCTTACAGTGAACAGAATAAAGTATTAAAGAGCATATAGGGGTTAACATTCTTGATCAAAGACGATCACACATAGATACAGCTGGTCCAGTAGACCATTATGGCCAGGGATACAGGGGTCCAGTAGAATATCTGGATGCAATCTGCATTTTGTTGCTTTGTACTTTAAAGTTGAATAAGAATATCCTGGCCAGGGATACAGTAAGTCATGTGAATATTATCCTGGCCCTTGGTCCATGCACAGATAGTTTAATCCAAAGCGACAATAATAATAATAATAAACTTACTGTACTCAAGGATACTTACTATAGACTCACATTGTCTGCCCAGACCACTTCTATTGGGTATAGGCAGCAGTCGCCACCAATGGCATACATCAAGGCTGACTATAAATTACATTTTATTGTACACTTTCACAACTGTTAATAAGGGTGTTAATGAGTCTCAGAGTTAAAGCATAACATGACAACTTCACTGATAGCCATTGAGGAATCTACACTACATCGGCAACATTGTTGCTCTCAAATCCGCTCTCAAGTTTAATTTTGTGACCAGACAGTATCCAAGTTATTATTGCATGAATCTGTTATACAGGTCGCCCAGGACTTATGGGACAACCAGGACCTCCAAGAGAAAGTGGAGGAGCAGGAAATCCTGAAGTATATAGAGTATTAGAAGAATCAATTCCAAAGGCAGCAGGGGCGATAGGGATTGCAACAGAGAATGAGGATGAGGAAGAAGATGATGGCGAGTATCTGGATGAGACTCAGGTGTATTTGCGCTCCAAGTTCTACGAGTCTTGGCTGTGGAACGATAAATATCTTCCAAAGGCAAAGGGGACAGACGGGTATGTGCCTGAACTTAAAGTAATGTCTCAAAACTAAATGAAATGAAATGTATTCCACCTACAAAAATACCATCTTCTCCAAACCATAAGGGGCCAGTAATATTGTGGCATCTGTAGATCACGTCCTCCTCAGAGCATCTGCTCCATTATCACCTATTTCTCAGTCAATCCACTACTGGGTCCACACACCATTAAATATTAGTCATACGGTAACAAAATAAGCCAATAGGCTACAAAAGTGATTTAAGCATATTTATAACATTTCAACTAAACTGCTAAAACACAGAGCCAACAGCACTGCTATTTGTAATATTCTCGTGCCATATTAACAAGAAAAAAAAAACAGCCACAGTCAGCCAAACAATATCAACGCCATAGGGAATAGTAGAGGCTATACTGTTGGCAGCCCGACAGAAAACAGAACACACCCAGTTGCAGCATGGCAAAATGATAACTGACAAAAGAACACAGGTTAGGTTACTTTATTAATACCCATTTGTTTTGCAGTGAAATAATCATCATCGCAGTTCATCATGACACAGACAACCGACAAACATGGATTCTAACAGTTCATAGAACCATACATATATACATGTATATGTAAAATAATAAGAACATTTATAAAATCCATAAAACTATTTAAAAAATGTTTTATATATAAATAAAATACAAGAGACATCATCTGACCAGTGCGGCTTATGAATGGTTTAATTGACTAATAGCTGACAGGACAAAGCTGTTTTTGTAAGTTAATAAGGATTGTAATGAGTCTAAGAGTGAAAGCATAACATGAGAACCTTGCTGATACAGCTATTTCCTGTTATTTCCTATCAGCGAGGTTCTCATGTTATGCTTTCACATTACAACCCTTATTAATAGTTGTGAAAGTGTACAATAAAATGTAATTTATAATAAGTTTTGATGTATGCCATTGGTGGCGACTGCTGCCTATACCCATTAGAAGTGGTCTGGGCAGATAATGTGAGTCTACAGTAAGTATCCTTGAGTACAGTAAGTTTATTATTATTATTGTCGCTTTGGATTAAACTATCTGTGCATGGACCAAGGGCCAAGATAGTATTCACATGACTTACTGTATCCCTGACTTGCGGTTACTCTTTAAATGACTACAACAAACCAGTGTGACTTGGGAATACATGCTATCAAATGGTGATTGCGGTTTCATGTTTATCTTGTGACACACAGTCTAGCCTCTCTGACAGTGGACAGCATCTTACCAGACAGCATCACCGAGTGGGGCATCCTGGCAATCAGTGCATCGCCTGACACAGGTGTGTTTGTGTGTGTGTTGGTGTTCTTAACAATTAAAGGCAGGGCCAGTTATCTCAAGAACACTTGCTAACTTTGAGCTCAAATCAAAACAATATCGCTCACACATTGAAATGCATTCTGAAGCAAAACAGAGTTCTACGGCTTTGTTGATCCGAGCAGTGTTCGCCACTTTGTTTATATTGCTATTTACCGAGCCAGGGATGTGTAGAAGTATCAGATTCTTTTTTCAACATGCACCGAGAAGGGTAAGATGTGAGGCGATATTTGGTGAATTTTACAAAATGTGATTAGATTGCATTTAGTTTGCAATATCTCATTATACCTTTTAATACTGTGATCTTTCAGTGCAACTCAATATACTGTTGTTGTTAGTTAGGTGGAGTTAGCGATTGCATGCTACACTTTTTGTCAAATTCTGTGAAAATACTCACTGTCTGCTAGTTTCCCATTCTGTGTGTAACCTGTAAATGAGGAAAATAAACAAAGTAGTGCAGACTGCACCACACAACACTATCCTATCGCGGCATTGTCAATGGCATTGAAGGTAGGGGTGTTTATGTTTTGATTGAGTCAGAATCTCTGACTCCACCTTTAATTACTGCCATATGATGTTTCTGCTGTTGTCAACAAATGTACTTACATACGTTCCTTTGGATAAAAGTGGCTACTAAATTACTTAAATGTAATAATTATTTTTGGAAGCAAACAGTTGTGGTTTGGTGTCTCAAAGCGAGGTATACGTCTGTATTTGATGGTATCTGGTAGGATCCAGCCTGGAGAACACAGCGATGCGGCCCAAACATGCTCTCAATGATCATTAAATGCACTTGCGTAGTTTGTAGCAGTTTCCCAAAGAGAGAGGAAGAAATCAGTCAAAAATATTTTCTGAAGAACTGGAATTATATTAAGCCGTTAAAAAGCCTTCTTGAATTGACACATTCCAGTAATTCTGTATGTGTCTTACTGTTCCATAGGTTTCTGTGTGGCTGAGCCATACAACATCAAGACATGGAAGCATTTCTTTGTGGACCTCAAGCTACCGTATTCAGTGGCGAGAAATGAACAGATTGAAATTAAAGCTGTGATCCACAACTACGGTGACTTGGACATGCAGGTACATGTAATGTTATTACATTTAATAATACTCAGAGTTGTGCTAGAAGAAGGGTGTTCTTTATTGATGACTCATTTGTACTGACTGCCCTGTCATGAAGCTTCTACATCTTCCCCCCGCTATTGAAGACATTCTACTTGAAGACACAACACTTGCCTGTTACAGCAATCACACATGAACTGTTAACCCAAACTCTCAGTAAACTGACATAGCAACACATCAGACATTAAACA
>JAODOY010016308.1:0-26423 GCA_025399855.1 Forbesichthys papilliferus | reverse complement strand
TGCTCCAACACACCTGATTCTAACGAATGGCTCGTTATCAGTCTCTGCAGAAGCCCATTGATTTGAGTCAGGTGTGTCGGAGCAGGGAGATATCTAAAACGAGCTGGATGATCTAGACACTTAAATACCCTCTGAGGGCACCCTGGAAACATAACCTGACATGTAATGTTATAAACACTTAAGTTTGTGTAACCTTGTTTTATTAAAAGGTTAAAGGGAATCTCAAGCATTGCTGTACAGTATCATACTGTAGTACCTGCAATCTAGTTGAAGATAAACTTGAGAATTGGGCCCTGGCTGGGCATCAGATCCCACATGGGTCAAAGGGCAACCTGGACGAATGCTATTATATCAGGATCAGGAATGGGCAAAAATACATACAAAAATATTTTAAAATAAAATACCAAATACCATAATTGTAAGTGTATCAAAATTAACTAAATACAGCACCCACACAAAATATACTGTAACTGTTTGTGTATTTACAGAGCAAACACACATGTAATGGGCAGCTAGCAAAAAAATATTTACTAAGTTTGACAAAAGTATATTATCTTATATATTAAACACAAATTAAGTAGGGAGAGGCTAAGCCGAAATTAGATGATCTTTTTGTTCTGTTGTACTGTTGTCCCTAACTAAGTAAACAATGTTTGAGAGCACACACACAGCTTTTCATCTGACATAGCCATACAGTCTGCAACCAATTAATAGCCTCACAGCTACCCTGAATGGTGGAGCAATCAGTGACCAGAGGGGGTAGCTAAATGATAAATACAAATATGTTGAATCTATTAAAGCGTTCAAATGGTGGTAGATACAATAAGTTGTAACAATGCTGATTGGAGGCTGTTCAATAGTTTCAAAAGTAACCATAGGTCTAGGCCCAGTATAATGCAGCAACTGCAAACATAACCCAATGGAACATGTCCAGACCCTTTTCACCAAGTGAATTTTGGGTCTGGTTACATTGTGCTTATGTGTTAAATGGAGTATGTGAGTACTGTTCATGTAGCAGCAGGTGCAAAGAGATGAGATGGACACAAATGCCATAGCCTGTAAAATATCCTGTATGCAAATTGGCAAATTGGCCCATGAATGAAATTAGTGATTACAAATACATAATATCCTTGAGAATTGCAAGTGATTATTTGTAAATATGATTATGCCTATGCATTAAAACTAAAGAGCAACAAAATCGTTGGATATCACATTTGATGTAGCCAATAATTTGAAGAATTATGGATCTTCTTACAGCTTTGCAGATTGCAGCTTGCAGCTTGCAGATTGTTTGATCTGCAGCGAAAGAGCACACGTTTTACTTGTAGGCTACAAAATGTCAGAAAAACCATGCATCCGATCCTTCAGGCCACGTTGTTCCTTCAACCATGTTGAGTTTTTACCACATATCAAGTCCTGCATGGTCAAAATAAAAAAATTGACACAAGGTGAGGGTAATCAGTTTTCTCAAATATTTTCAAATGTTGGATAAAATGTATTGCTTTATCATGCACACTTGCCCTATAATGCATGCAGTTACCTGACAGAAACCCACACATAAGTGAGGCAGGCCCAACATGTGTACAGTCAAAATAAATAAATGAGTAAATTGTAATGCATTGTGCTTTTAAACAATGTCTAAGTCTTGACTTTCAGCACACCGCTGATTTGATTTTATTTTACACATGAAAATGGGCCTAATTATTTATTATTTACGTTTATTGTACAATTAATTTTCAACATTACTTTAATTAGCATATATTTGAAACCGCAGTCTGTCTAATTCTACTTTTGTAGGTCTACTGTATGTGTAAAACATTTGGCGTTTTTAGATAATACCGCCTACAAGCTTTCAGACGCACTTGTTCCTATTTATAGCCTATACGTGAACAATAAGTTTAGTGTAGCTGCTAGTACTACTTGGGGCGGGGGCCATGCTGACTGCTCCTATTAGTATTCCTGTCCTCGGGGTGCGCAGTGCCAGCCAGCCAGCCACGTCAGGCCTCTAACTGCTTACTCGCCAAGGTTAGAACAGGCTATACTCGATTGGAAAGACACATAATTAGAAACTAGAATAATTTACATCTTAACGATAACGAGGAATAACTTTTATTTCCAACGCAAGAATGAAGGGAGTGTAACGGTTGAAAAACGGGCCGTTGACATTTGGCAACGTTGTTTTCTATAGGGAGTGTTTGCGTTCGACTGCAGAGAGCATCACCGTCGTCTCGTCAACAGTGCTTAATGGAAACGCGCAATCATAAAAAATGGCTGCATTTGGTGATTGTACGTGAATGCGATCGTCTCCTTCCGACATCGGTGCGTCAGAAAAGCCAGCTGAGTTAGCTGGAGTGAGGCTTGGGTGTGAAGGCTTCACCGTGCTGGAGTGAAGGTGACTTGCGCCGCGACGTCGCAGTCGAGGCAATGCGGAGAGGAGTCGCGGGCGCTCATCCGGTACTTGTGCGCGCCGAGGCTTGTTTGCGAAAATATTATCTTCAAAGACCACAGTAGGGAAAAGGCGGCAGAAGAAGGACCAGCCATATAGCAATAATCGGAAATTCTACTTCGCCTATAGCTGTCGAAGTGAACTGAGTGCATTTAGAGTGAGAGACATCTTAGTGTCAGCCCGCAGAAGTAAACGTTCTATATTAGGGCTGTTTTAATAGTGGATGTGTATGCATGAGTTCTGCACCGAATGGGCGAAAAAACCGCCCCAAAGCCGCCGGGAACATCTTCCAGATCGGCAAAGCTCCTTACCGAGATCCGGAGAGGAGAGAAAGCACCGAAAGTTCCCGCAGAGCCCAGCGCGCCGTGGCCGACTGCAGAATGGTAGGTTTGCGACACGTAGATGCCTGCATGGTGACTCTCTTATTCTCCCACCCTCTCTTTGTTCTATAGGACCATCAATTATAATCCGTTTGTGCATTCACATTAAAAATTTGTAAAACTGTAAAAACAGACTAATGAATCTGCATATGCATAGTTCTGTTGATGCCAGCCAGAAACGGTCCATTGCAGAACGCATATTGTTCGTATCATGGTTTGTACGGAGTTGTCTAAAATTATATCCATAGCGAAGTAGATTTCTTGCATCAGATTGAAAGATAGCTGGCAGACGTTACGACATTTATACCTTAGCATATGTCATGCAGTCATACATCAGTGAACGTCACAGAACCTCGTAGAACAGGACACGCTGTGAAATAGCCCATATTGTTGTCAGCGAACGAGATACACTATGGGTCCTAATACAACATGAGGCTGGACAAACAAAACTTAGCATAGGACGTCATCAACAAATATTACAGTGGGTTAATTGATCAAGCACTATTTGCGCTTTATCGTAATAGCTATTTTTGTGTTTTTTGGGGCGACGGCTTAGATTCGATTTTCAGAAATGTAGCCTATTTTGGCGCATATCTGCAATAGTGTAGCAATATACATATCCTGCATAGCGTCATTAAATTGTTAAGTAATCCGGCGGTAGTTGTCCGTATTCCCTGCTGCTATGTGCTGATACGCACGTTTCCATATTAACTATAGGCTATTTAGGCTAATATGCGGGAATGAGGCTATGGATTTCTACTGCAATGGCAAAAACAAGAACACCCATGGGCTGACTTTGGGGCAATTTTCTCATATTTACAGATCGTACAAGAATTCAATACGCTTGTGGCCCTATACCGCGAGCTTGTCATTTCCATTGGTGAAATCACAGTCGACTGTCCCTCTTTACGGGCTGAGATGCAGAGGACCCGCTCAAAGGGCTGTGAAATGGCGAGAGCTGCACACCACAGTCTTTCCTTGATATCGGGGTAAGTGAAGAAGTCATTATCCATTGTGCTGAGCTCTATGCGCTGGCCATGGTGCTGATATTCTAACCATATACAGTGGGACTATTATGTCATATAGTGCCCTCACTGAAACAAACCAACCAATAGGCTATGGCATTGTTTGTTTTGTTTCAGTGTTTTTTGATGGTTTTTAATTTGTTGCAGTCACAATGCTGCACATCATATTAAAATGACAAAAATATGATTTAAAATGCCAATTCAACTGGTGTTTTTATAGCATGAGTAATATCAACATTATTTCCATTGTTTATTTCAACAAATTGTGTGTGAACCTTACATGGGTCTTGCTGTGCTTCACAACTAAGTCTCACATCTCCTTCATGCATGTCATAATGTTTGCATGTCACGTAGCAGGCTCAAGAGGCATATGCACATGTGCCTGACAGACTGCTTTATAATAATAACATAACACAGAACATTCTTCTGTTATTGGCAAGGCATGAATCATAGTGTGTTTGACATCTCACTTGTTGGCTGATGTGGCCTGTAATTAGACAGTTAGATGCAATTATAACTGCATGTCTTCAAGACAGCCAGTACAGTCCTTTATAGCGCTGAGCTTAAGTTTCCTGCATAGAAATAGAGTTTATACTGGGGTTTAAAAGAGTCAAGTTCCCATTGATGCTGTGACTGATGTTAGGATCCCAATTATCAGTATACCATGCACATCTTTTTGTCTAAGAGGAACCTCAAGCCATTTCCACATGTCTCCAGTAGAGAGACACAGCGTCTGAATTAGGCAGCAGAACTCCTTTTAATTAGATAAATCCAGTGTGTCGAGTAATGCGGGGCCTTTTCCGTGTGCCAGAGGAAAGCTGATAAGCAGGATGGCATTGATGGCAGCTGTGCTTCCGCTACAGCACCAGACTATAGTGTGACAAAGCTACCAGCACGGGAGAAAGATGAGCATTTGTGAAGGGGGGAAAAAAAACGCTGAGGATTTGCATAAGAAATATTTGCACCAGATGCAAGTTCTCACTTCTCAAATTAGCCATTTCCCCTACCCCCCCCCCCTTTCCTGTGATGTCACACCTACGAAACATAACACCAGCACAACTACTTCAAGACGTTCATATGGTTGGTTTCTACGGTGTACCAGGTCCCCAGGCTTAGGCCTAGTGATGAATAATTTCCCCTAAACACATTAAATAGTGATTTAAGGTTTTCACATTAATGTCAATCTAATGTCAGGAAAACATATTCAACTTTCATGATATTGAATACTTAATAATTTTAGAAATATTGATGGCACCTTGTTAATTTCTGCCATTTACTGTACATGGTTTTGGCTCATATATAGCTCCCATTATCGTTCAGCCAACAATAATGGCTAACACCAGCAAACATTTAGTAGTAGTAGGTATTTACAACCACTGGCCACTAGGAGGCAGCATGATACCCAACACCACACTCACATGCTAACTCCCGATGATTGTGTGCATGTGCACCTCGTCCAAATACATTTGAATCCATGCACAATGCTGTACAGCTCTGCATGAAAGTTGCTTTTGCTATACAAAAGATTTTAAAGTTATTAGAGGCAAAATATAAATGATGCACATGCAGCTGTAGGTCATGCAATTCACTGCATATGTAATAACAAATGGGAGGTTTTGTGCAATGGTCCTAGAGCTTATACACACTAGTGCTGTAAGATCAAGAGAGATAATAACCTGTGTGTCTATATACTCTATGCCATTTCAGGCCAGAGGATGGGGAGATCCACCCTGAGATCTGCAGGCTCTTCATCCAGCTCCAATGCTGTCTAGAAATGTACATCACAGAGATGCTTAAATCGGTCTGCTTGCTGGGCTCTCTGCAGCTTCACAGGAAAGGTGCAGTTTACAGTTACAGTTACAGTTTTAACTAACTAACTTTGTGTGTGTGTCTGTATGTGTGTGTGTATTAACTTCAGCTTTAAGCCCTTCATTAATTTGATACATTTATAGGCTGAGAAATTGCATCATAGTCGCTTTGCTAACATACCTCTATACCTTCTACAGTGACACACCCATTAATAAGCATTCAATGGTGAACATTGAATGCACAGTCTCTATTTTCTACATTTAAAACTCAAAAACAAATGTCTCATTTCCTTCTCTGTATATGTTAGCTGTTTAGGTTTTGATAGTTGCAATGAGAACTATCTAAAAAAATATATAACAAAAGAAAGTAACATTTTCAAAATCAATAACCATTGAGAATCCCAGTTACAAACCTGTTAGCTTCAGTTTGACTTTGCCGTGAGAATTTGGAGACTAGCTGCTGCAGTCTGGTCAACAGTGTGTTTGACGTCGTACGTAGAGCCTACTCTTAGCTACGGACATGGTTTAGGTGTTCCAATGAGGTAAAGTAGGTGCTGCAATAGCATCCGTTTTATTCAAATTTATTAGCAGAGCAATTAATGGCAATAAAGGATTTTCTCAAAAGAAAATATGTTTTCACTCTTGTACCGACTGTCTGGCAGCAACTGGCTCTGCTGGTTTACAGGTTCGTCCAATCACCTGCCAAGTATTTTTTCAAAGTGCCTGCCATTTTAAAATAGTTTCAATGGAAGGCTTCTCAGATGGTTGTGTGAAACAAACCATCTAATGTGTCAAGTTACAAACCTACAGTATGAGCACATTCATGGCATTGATAGGAAAGGTATATTTGCAGAACCAATACTAATAATATCAGAAATCTTTGGGTAGTTGGCAAAATATATATCGACTTATATAGATAAAGGGCTATCAACCAGATCTCACATGCTTTCATTCAGTGAATGAGTCATTATTTCACACACAGCTGACTAACAGATTCTAACAAATTACACAAAACTGCTTCTAATATCCTACTAATCTCTTAGTGCGAATAAGATGTTAGCAATTATTTTTTGAGCACCTAATGGTATGTTGATATGTATAGTGTACTGCTTTAGGAACAAAGTTTTCCCGGACGTTACAGCTAATATTATTCTAACAGATAGTGTTTAGCATGTATCTAGTACTTATTCAGCTATTGACAATTTCGAAGAAAGTGTCTGCTATATTTTGTAATTGTAAATCTGTGTGACAGTTACATGTTACATAAAAATAATTTTTGATTATTTACATGAACACAATTGACGTTTGTTGTAATGATGTAATGTAATTAATGATAGTTGTAATGATGATGATGATGATGATGATGATGATGATCATAATGTAATTATTGACAACAGTAGTAGTCAAGTAGTTGCAGCAGCATTGCAAAGCAGCAGCATTTGACACATCCTATAAATAAATAATAATAATGGTCATAATCATAATCATAATCATAATCTTTATTTATATAACACTATTCATACAGAATTGCAGTTCAAAGTGCTTTACAGAGAGGGAATACATGGTAACATGCGTATACTCTAGGTAAGGACACCTGTGGGCCTTCCCGGATGGACAGTAAGACAGACGAGAGCTCTGACATCCCCATCCTCGAAGACACTTCTTCTACCCCGACAGACTGTCCTCCGCTTTGCTGGCTGGTGGCGACCGACATCGAAAACATTGAGAGGCAGGTGGAGATACTGTGTACCGTGTGAAACTGCTTGATTTGAACACTGACAATATTGTGTTAGATACTGTACATATAGCCCAGGGTGCTTCCATTAGCTAATCAACAAGTAGTGTCCGTTTAGCAACTGTACAGTATAAGCCAAGCCATGTGCCATTGAATCTAATATAAGAAAACCTTACCTTATGATTTCTTTTTTGTAGAGATATGAGAGAGATGAAGAACCTTCTCAGTAAACTCAGGGAGACGATGCCTTTACCACTAAAAAATCAAGGTGGGATCCAAACCTCCCCTGCAAAACACAATACCTTCATGTAATTAAGATCATCTTAATGTAATTGAATCTTTAACTGTATAGTCTCCTATACTCAATATTCCTCCACACTGATGTACATGATACATTTATAACGCAGCAAGATTGTATCTCAACTCATGTCTGGTTGAAGCTGTAGGAATACTGTGAAACACATTACTAGAGAACACCTTGACCACTGTGATAACACTTTTTGTGAGAAAACAAATACCAACTGGAATATACCAGATCAACTTATGAACTTTTTAAGTTTGTACTTTTAAGACCGTATAAAGTGAAATGCTTTTACTGAAATGTGTATTACTGTATAAAGTGTGAATAGTTCACTTGAACTGTTTATGAGACCATGTAAGAAATGTACACTTACATGCCACATGTCTGACACGTGTCCAGATGATAGCAGCTTGCTGAACCTGACTCCCTATCCACTGATCCGACAGAGAAAGAGGCGTTTCTTTGGTCTCTGTTGCCTGGTAACCAGCTGAGGTCCCCGCCTTCCTGGGTGAGAGGCCACAACAAAGACACCATAACCCACTGTCCTTCACCACTTGTGTCTCCCACCAATCTATTACTGCCATTTTCAAATAAATTGTCTCTTTTTTTTAAATTTTTTTTTTAAAGGCTGCCCATTTTATAATTTTATTTTGGAATACAAAGAATATTGTAATTGTAATTTAATGACAATTGTCATTAACATATATTTTAAGATATTTTGCAACAGAATTTCCCTTTTTTGGTAATCTAAGTCTGATATATTGCTTGTCTAATGTAAACAGAAATGAAAGTTTGTTTGAAATGTCACTGTTTGCTAATGTCCACATAACTGAATACTGAGTGAATTAATTGAGAACATGTTATAAAAGGGAAGATAACTGTTTGTTTGTGTCAGAATTAATGTTATAACCTATTATCCAACTGTTTAATGATGGCACTTACAGGACTATGCGAAATATGTTTATTGTGTATTATTGTCTATTGTTTAGTTGCTGTTTATCTTTTTAAAATATAACTTACCTAACTTATTTTAGTCTTCCATGAACCAAAAAATCACATACACATCTTTTACTTTTCAACTTCAAAGACAAAGATATGATACAATACCAATAAAGAAAACTTCTTTGCACACTATATCTATCTATAAACGGAGAGGTTAAAATTGTATATACACATACTCTATATGCGATGCGCTCTACGTTATTTTCAAAGCTGGGATAATTGAGCAAATAATCAGTCATCCATCAGACGCCCATGTCCAGAGCAATCAGTTAAGATATAGGGCAGATAGCATGGGTCTTGTTTATTTATGATAGTCACCAATGTTTAGGGCATGGCGAAGGTACTGTAGTCAATGCTAAAAAAAAAAATGCTCATTTTACATTGTTAATAAAAACTTTTGTTATTAAAGCCTGTTTATCTTATTACCACTTGGGGGCGGCAAAGATCAAAGTACTAACCATTTGGTCAGATTGTATTTTTTATCAGTTGGTCAGTGTCCCTTCAATAGCAATCTCAATTTTCATTTCATATACATAAATAGTGGATTATCGTTATTTACATACATTTAGGTTTGCTGGTTAGAGAACCACATTACATAGTATAAGGAACATACAATGGATAGGCAGAAGAAAGGGAATTATAAAAGCAATAGGAATGAACGGCATGAAGATTGCATTGTGGAGGTTAGGAGAACAGCTCCCCAAAGAGGAACCAGCTGGCCACCCTGTGTCCTGTGGGCCAAAAAGCACTCCTGCTGTATCAGCCAGGCATGGCTGAACAAACACAGAAGTCCACGGGCCCAGGAAAGACACTGTGTCAAATGTAAGGTACACAATGTGTGGGCTGTACATTTGCTGAAAGCATTCAGTGCAAAAAACACACACATACTACATGTTCCCAGCCCTACAGAGATGTGACGATCTAGTATATATACAGTATAAAAGAACCACAAGACACATGCAGTATATATCTATACAGTAGATACACTGCCTGCTGCACACACACTCACAGGGTGTGCACATTAAACACACAGTGAGCAGGCAGTAAGCCAGTGGCCAGAATAGCGTGTCAGCAGGGGTTTGGTTGGCAAGCTGAGCCCTGCCAAGTTTGCTGAGCAGACCTTAAACAGACACTTAGTCTATTCTGACTAATTGTGCCTTACCGTGATTTGGCTACTCAATCACATTACAGTCAAATGAATCATATCATATCATCCCATCAAGCAACACTCTATGGCACTATTACGCCGGGATTATGTAGCCTTCATTGCCCATATTATATACATAGAAAAGATAATAATAAAGCACCAACAGTTCTCTTGTTTGAACCAAATGCTCTATAGTTTATTACAGCATACAGTATAGTTCATTTCATTTAGCATTACAATTATTATCATTGTAACGAATAGAACACTTTATATTGTGCATTGGTTTAAGCATGTTTGCCTGTGTCACAAGAACGCAGGCTGACAACAGACACGTTCTCCCCTTTACACCGCCGATGTCCTGCGTCACATTCAGTCATTGTCTGGAGTGAAGTCGCATTCTGTCCAACGCGAACACACACATTCATCCCCGGGACCATGCAGGCTGCAGAGTCCTTGCACCTACACACACTGTTGTGATCTGAAGCAGAGCGGGGAGAAGGAATCAGGCTTGTGAGCTCACTTTGATTCATTGTGTGGTCCTGTGTTGGGTTGTGTCACGCTGTGTTATGCTACGATGCTTGTGTTGCTTCAACCATGTTCTCCAGCATCGGCTCTTATCTATCCCCACGTTTGCTTTAGTGTATTTTTCTCACTTCAAGTACAGCTGTCACATCCCAAAATTCTTTCTCCTTATAGAGGCAGTGTGTACTTACGGTGGAGCATTGCGAAAAGTGTGTCCGTGTGTGTGCGTGTGTGTGTGCATGTGTGTGTTCTTTGTCAAATCTTGCGGTTCTGATTCAGATTCACACAATTAGGTAAATAAATTGTTCCTCTTAACCAAGTGAATACAAACATGGAGGCAAATTGCTGATAGTCAATGCAACCTCGGGCAGCGTACCATCACAGGTCTCCCACATGTGACAGCTGCTGCAGTCCCTGGTCGGCCACTGACAGGTGCCGTTCTCCGCCAGTTCCAACTTCCTCCCGAGACACTGCAGAGCCCGCAGCTTGCACACGGTCAGCGGAATCGCAGGCATGCGCCCCCTGTCTGCGCTGGTAGCGCACACCTCCAACGATGACCTGCAAAGCAAGACGCATCCTCACCTTCAACCACAAATGAATGGAGACATCTCGGGGGCCGCCTAGATAGAATACATACGGGCACTCATTTGGAATCCTGCAAACACATTTAGCTTTGTAGATCTTCTCCCATGGATTACATTGGATACTGGGACTGTTAGTTGGCGGCTGAAGGGTACTGGCTAGTGGACAGAACATTTATTTATTTGACCTCAGATTCATTTAAACATGAATCAGTTTCACTTCACATGTATAAAAATATGTATGCTAAATGTACGGTATACAGAACAGAGACATACCTTCGCTACAAGTAATGTCCTCTATAGCCGGTGAGAAATGCAGACTAGCATCACAGAGGATCTTTGTCTCTCCCATTAGCTGTCTTCCCATTGGGCAGGAGAGAGTGAGCATCTCCCCTATGTGGTACCCAGTCTTCATTGGTGAGACAATCATGCCCTCCGGAATGTGTTGGAGGCTGCACTTAGTGACTATAGTGAAATGCAGGTGCTGTAACACATGTAGTCTCACAGAGCCAGCCTTTTACTTGCGTAAAGTTTGAAACACAGCTTTGGCTAACTGCGTCAAGACCTGTCCACATGATTGACATGCACAATGACCAACTACATAGATAGACTGAAATTAGTAGTGCTGTGCCAGCGATACGTACTGTACATGCAGAGTCTTGACAGTGATATCAGATAATGAAAACCTCCTATCCCACTTCCTGATAGTGTTGACATGCTCAAGTATAAGACATTTATCGCAGGCACATGCAGCTAGATGTCCGACAGATTTTTATTGCTGTCCATCTACTGTAGCAGGTTTTTTTGAGTTATTGTGGCTCATTAGATCTATTTTCAGCAGCGGAAGGTTAGTAGAGACGTATAGGCTGCAAATATCCTGAGGTCAGCAAACTGAATACTCAAGATAGTGCAATAAAAAAAAGAAAACTGTCAGGGCAATGTCAATCAAACAGGGTCTGTACAGGTTGGTATCTCCCCCCCAACACATATCTGTAAAATATTATATTGGTCATTTATAATTTAATGCAGCATAACACAACCTCACTTTACTGTACCTCTAAAGCTGCTCAGTGACCAACGCTCTGCTCAAGTTTCTCACTGTGTGTTATAATACTGTTACAATTAAATTACGCTTTTTAACGTTTAAACCTTCACATTCACTTTTAGCCCTGCATAAGCTCAGACAGAGACCATGGCTGGCAACGTATTGCTTTTCAGTAAACAACACTGTTGCCATAAACCTATAACCTAATAAGGTCTGAGTTGAAAAAAGTGAAATTCTTCTTTAATTCCTGATTTGGTGGGCTGTAATTAAACATTTGTAATGTTATCCGCACCCACCTTTACACAGCCCAGGCTGCCCAGACCATGTTAGAGCAGCAGTACACTCTATGATGTGGTTACCAGTCAGACTGAATTGACCAGTGCAGGAGTACTCAACCCTATAGCCCACAATATAAATGTCTTTAGGATTCTGTTGTGGGGGGAAACACAAACATCAGGTTACTTTATCCATGTAATGACCTGTGCAAGTATGAGATTCATTGCATTGACGTTTCAAGCAAATCTGTGTGATCTATGTGGATTTCTGGATAACCTCCAGATCAAGAATTATACAGTTGACTACACAGATAATGCTATGCTACTGTACAGAGATTTGTATATTACATTTTAAAATCTATTGAAAAACACAAT
This sequence comes from Forbesichthys papilliferus, assembly GCA_025399855.1. Taxonomy (NCBI): domain Eukaryota; kingdom Metazoa; phylum Chordata; class Actinopteri; order Percopsiformes; family Amblyopsidae; genus Forbesichthys; species Forbesichthys papilliferus. The sequence continues at coordinate 13,781 of JAODOY010016308.1, read as the reverse complement.
TAAAAACTCTTTGAAGTACTGATTAACTTTAAATGCCCTTTTGAACCTTTGAACAAGGATTTATTTTAGATAGTTAAAATGTTACCAGAACAAAGCCATTAATTAGAGCAGGAGGATGTGGACACTTTTTTGTTGCCGGGAGCGACATTTCAAAACACTGGGGCTCCATTGTTCTAGATGAGGATTATAAAATAGCAATGTTCTATGTTCATTTTATACTCTGCGAAAATAATAAACCAATGAAACTGTGAAATAGTATATATCATTTAAATAATATAAACGTTACCTTAAGTATGTTAATTCTTCGTCTTCACAAGCCGAGGTTTCACTGGACTCTCCGATACAGTGCTGTCCACCAGTCTGAGGTGCGGGATTGGAGCATGTGCGTGTTCGTGATCGTCGCCTCCCGGAGCACGAGGCCCAGCTGGACCAGCAGGACCAGCGGCCATAAATGACTTCTAGATGAGAAGAGAGAGACACTTGGAAGAGCAACGATGGAGGGAGATATATAGATAAGACTCCCACCATCAAACACTGTTCTGTAAAGGATATACTCTAGCAACACAAACTATGACTATTTCTACAGTACATTGCTACATAACTCATTGCCATTTACAAGTAAGACACGTTTTAGGGCTGCAGTTCTTTTTGACCACAATAAAAAGGAATAATTCATAGGCTGTACATTAGCTTGCGACCCCACCACACCTCATTCATTCTAGCCCACATGAGTGTGTGACCCCCATAATAATAACGAAGACATACAGTACATAAACAACCGTAAACAAATAAGCACAAACAAAATTCATGCACACTGTGTGATTTAATGTCGTTTGTATAGTTCTTAAAGTTTAGTAGGCCTACACTATCTGGTATCTGGGAGCTGTTGTTTTATATATTTATAACTTTTTTTTTCCACCCTACATTGTTTGATTTTTAAGTAGCCTAAACATGAATAATGTAGTTAAGTTCAACCAAAACACTGTGGAAAGTTAATAAGGAATGCTGCCTTACAAATACTGACTTAAAATAGCAATAACAAAAACTATAATGGTTTGTTGTTACAACTATCTGGGAAGCCGTTCATTGAAACAGTTTAGAAAAGTGCAGGTACTTTCATAAACCGATTCTAGTTCTAGTCAAGTTGTCAAGTCAAAATAACACTAATCAGAAACTACTGTAGACTTTCTTTAAAGCAGCATTTTAAACGTTACGATAGCTATTAAGTCAAAACAACGCAAACTGCCCACGCACCTTGCTGGCCTTCTACTTCACTTCTTTGTTCACAGGCCTGTCCATGAGTGCCAGGCTTGCAGATGCACTCACAGCGATCTGTCGTCATGACAGCCACACCGTTGTTTCTGCAGGGCTGGCAGTGGCAGGAGTGTGTCTCGTCCACATACTGTTCTAAGGCCCTACGCAGGAACAACTTCTTCAACCCAGCACACTGCACCTCTTTCACCAGATCTGACAATGGCCGCAGCTGCGACAGAAGGGTTAATTTGGTGGTATGTTTTCTATTACTTAAATAATGGATGACCACAAAGGCTGTTATCATTTACTGTAATCTGCTCTCCTCGATTGTGTTACGACGCACCAAGTACTCCAAATGTCTCTCCTATAGCTCACTGTTTAGGTTTGAGGGGGTGCAGTACTGTTATAATATATAAGCAATGTAGTGGACAGGACGCTTACTGCTTGAAACTGAAGCGACATTTTTTATAACACTGGATTAAAATAGTTGTAAACATTTCTCTCACATTTTTTTTAATGATCGATGGTAAGGAGGTGACGGAAGCAGCCCAGTTTGAGTACATCTTCCAGCTGTTTTCTGGATCACTGAAGCTCATGAGCTTCAGCGCTGCAATATGTTGGGGGTCGCCTCCAGTCACATGTACATTCCTCACATGGCTGCTAGTGCTACTTTCTGTCATAGAAGACAAGCAGCAATGAATGATGGGTTACATTTATGGAAGGACGAAGGACATTTATAGAAATTCAAGATAAAACCACCACACCTGATCTGTATAGTATTTTATTCCCTTCATCCTCTTTGCACTTCTCAGTCACGATAGGAAAAAAGAGAATCCAACGTTTGATTTTCTCACATTCTCTATAGCTAAATTGTTCCTTGGCTAGGGAAAGAATGAGACAAATTAGTATTTTATTATCCAATAATATAACAGCTTCTCTGTTATACCATTTATATGTCTATGTAAGATTACATCAAAATCTGTATATCAATAGACTACAAAATATATAACCTGGAAGATACATCATTGCTATTTGCTACAATATTCTTAGCTGGAATGCAGATTATTCAGTTTGTGACATACACATTCCAGTGTAGGCCTAACCCTTAAACTGGAGTCAGCTATCCTTAAAACAGATTGTTGATATTTGGAACTCAATCAAAACAAAAATCCCTTCAATGCCATATGGGTGCTCCCTCAGAAGCTCTGCCCACCACATTAAACGCACATTGCCAAGGCTAGAATATGTTTTGTGGTGCATCTGCACCACTTTCCTTGCCAATTAACAGAGCCAGGGCTGTGTAGAAACACAGCATTTTATATAATGATTAATTTTTCAATGCGTATACACAGAAAGGACAGCTGTGGAGCACTGTGAATAGATTTTCACTGAATTTGTATAAACGTACAATCGCTGACTCCACCTTTTCATATGTATTCACAGTAGCAAGCAACCAGGCAAACAAGCTTGGACTAAAAAGACAAAGAGTGTGGTCCACTACCTATCTTATTGGAAACTGCCTCGCTGATGCTTATTACAGCTTTGAAGGAGCCTCCCATGCTTCCCCCAGACAGGTAATGTGTTCCAAACTTTGATAGGACTTTCCGGTAGGCAGAATAGTCATAAACCGTTGGCAGTTTGGCAAGATCTTTCCAGAATTCTTCCGATATCGGGAGGTACTGCGGAGCATTATTCTGAAACTGACCTACCTCTATGTCGTTATTTAAAACCACCAGCTTACGGTGCTGTTTTATGAAAAATAAACAAAGAATAAAGCAGTTACTACAGTAGGATACATCCCTCTTGAACACTAGTGTTTTATTGCTGTATTGTAAATGAGTGACTAAATTAGTTTGAGTAACACACCTGGGTGGCATCATCTCTTTCTTGGTAATCATAGTTGCTAAAACCTTTCGTGGTTCCTGTCACTGTCTCTCTTTTCACAATATCCTTGGCATAATGCCATTTACTGGTGTACTCGTCATCACTGTACTCATTCTGAACTTTGACCTGAAAAATGAAATGATGCTACTGTATAATATTGTCAGATAAATGCTTATTTGTGTATAAATCTGAAAGCACAATAAAACGTATAGACTGACCACAAAGTTGTACATTATGGTGCTCAGAGGAAGCCTGTAGGGAGTTTGACGGAGAAATCCTGTTCGACACTGACCCCCAAAACTCTTGGTGTTGATCACAGCTCCCCTCCATTTCTCTGACACAGCATCAAACCTGCCACATACAGTAAGTGTAAGCGGTTCATACTTTCACAGTGTGTGCATGGAAATGTGTGTTTGAGGATTTGTACATTCAGATACACGTGCAAAAGATGATGTGTGTGTAAGTACGTGCACGTGCGTGCATGTTTCCATACCCTAATCCTAAGAGTTCAATGTTAGGTGGTGTTTGCCGCTCAAGACATGGATGGTATATTGGCCTTGAGTCACATACAAGTTCATCCTGGTTATCCTCTTCACAGTCCTGATCACCATTACACAATAAAGCCCTGCTAATACACATTCCTGGTTTTCAATCACGAGAGAGAGAGAGAGAGAGAGAGAGAGAGAGAGGGAGGTATATAAATGTTTAAACAGAGTACAAATTAACATTTTTCCCTTATTACCAAGAAAAGAACAATTATACACTATAGTGACTAGGTATTATACTGCATACGTGTGACCACTAGGTGACTAAATGGTACAAACTCACAAATACATTTTTGGTCTCCTTTTGTATTTTGTCAATTGTGTTGTCTAAATGGACATCAAAAGGCTGTTTTAATTTAATAAACTTTGTAACCTACTATATGTATCCAGACAGATTTTTCCATGGGTGTGATTGACTAATGTTTTGAATCCTCCCACTCCCTAGATATCAAAGTTGAACATCTTTTAGTTCTGACCAGATCGACACCGGAACCTGTCTCCACATCCGTCCACCAGGGGGCATCCTTTTGTGGTCTCACAGGTCCGTGTCTCTGTGCGCACTCCATCACATGGGTTCCCTCCAAACTGAGCATAGACCACCATGGTACGGCTCTTTGTCTGAAATAACAAACAGCACTCAGACCGACAACAAGCTTTACACAACTTTATCAGATTGTATTTCTTATTTTTAGGGTTCAATTCATTTGGTAATTGAATTTAAGGTCAAGAAGGTCTTTTTTTGTTAGTTTTTTTGCCTGGGATGTTATTAGAATGTATTATATTATTTTAAATAAATAGTATTATTTAACATAATAAATATGGTCAAATTTACTTCAAAAGTTTTGAATATAAATGGTCTTAGCATTAGATTTTCAATGAAATTAAATGTAGGCTACTGTAACTCTGTAACTTTACTCTGAAAATATGCAGCAACATTTTCTAACAATGGATCTGCATGTTTTATTCATATGGCATTAGTTACTTGTGCCACCTACAATATTGCTGTTTTTTGTTGTTATTGTTTTCATTTTAGCCTTTGCTCTTTTGCGTTGAAAGGAGCCAGTGGTACGGGCATCTGGTAAGGATGCCCCCTGGGCGCCTCCCTAGGGAGGTGTTCCAGACACGTCCAGCAAGGAGGAGGCCTCCAAGAAGACCCAGGACTAAGTGGATAGATTATATCTCCACACTGGGAACGCCTCGGGAATTCCCTGTCAGATCTGGATAATGTGGCTCGGCAAAGGAAAGTTTGGGGTGCCCTGCTGGAGCTGCTGCCCCCACAACCCGACTTCATTTTCATTCATTTCATTCATTTGTGAAAGGTGTTATATTATTACATTTACTATTAAGATCAAATTAATTTGAATTTTTCCATAAAAGAAAAGCTGATGCACATTGTAATATTGTTACTGATATGTACTGTATGTCATCACATACAGTAAATAATCAGTAGTTGAGTAAAATATAAAAATTATTTTATAAATGATTAATAACATATTAATAACATATTATTGTTTATTATGATACTAACTTGTAATTTGGTACATGGGTCACATGCAGACCACTCCCCATAAGGGCCCCAATGGCAATGTGTTGCCTGGTAACAAAGCCTTCGAAGACCAAATATATGAACAGCTTATAAAGTATACAGTATATATTCACTATTATAATGCAGTGTACAGTTTATATAAAGTATATATTCACTAATATAATGCAGTGTACAGCTTATATAAAGTATACAGTATACATTATACAGTATACAGTGAACAGAAATGTTAACCCTAACCATATCTACTGTATTGGAACAATTCTTTCTTTACCTTGGACTGAACACCAAAACTACCAGCCATGGTAGAGCTGCTTGAACAACCTGTATGAAAGGAGAGTGTACAGAAAATGTAAGGAAAGGAGGCAAGCAAAAATACATGGCACATATCACATGTCAGTACATTTAATTCTCAAATCGAAAGACTGTATGGAAAAGTGGTTGACTGTAAGAAGAAGGGTTATATGAGAATTGTAGGCTTCGATTAGAGACGGGAGCCAAGGACAAAATTCAGGAGGGTATGTGTGCACTCATTGTTTCAAAACTAAAAACATATTTCATGTAAGAGTGTCCTTTAAAATAGTTTATATTACTAGCATAATAAATATGTTAAAACATATTTGGCTCATTGAAAGGTTTGAAAATATTTGCATTAGATTAGCAATGCAATTAAATGTAGGCTACTGCAACTCTACTTACGTTCATGGTGAGAAAGGAGCAGCTCGATAGATCTAAACAAGCTTGGACTCTGGCTTGTGACATTATATTTACAAGACTTCAGCCAACAGTGACGGGAATAGGGTGGGGGATCTGAATTGTGCAATTCTACTTAATTTCAACAGTCAAAAGTACAATTTTATATATTTGCAGGAATACAAAAGAACCTCAAAATCAACACGACATTCCCATTTCCACAATATAATGAAATGTTTTGTTTGTATTGAACTATAAAATATGTTATGTGCAAATCTAAATTAAAATTTCTATTAACGTCACATTTGCTATTAGTGCATAGATAATATTAGATACTCTAATATGAACTAGCAAATATTCTAATATTGTGAGATAATCTAACATGAACTAGCAAATGTTCTAATACTTTGAGGTTATTTAATATGAACTATCAAATGTTCTAATAATTTTAGATGATCTAATATGAACTAGCAAATGTAATGTTTATATTTTCCACTTGAGGGCAGCAGAGAAACATTTCTATATTGATGTTACTGACTGGAAACTCAAGTCCAGATTCAAAGGCTAAAATGCAACTATCTTAACTGACAATCTAGCCAACCACAAGCTAATAACACATAGACCTACTTGTTTGCTAAATTACCAAAACATCTAATGATTTGAAGTTAATACTGTGCAATTCAATTAAATACAATTAAATTAGAATTATATATGGATTGAGGCTATTAGAGCAGTTATCCCAATTATCAGGCTATTCTATTCTATAAATTAGTTTGGTTTGATTTAGTTGATTGGTTTTGGTAATCTCTCAAAACACAAAACTACGCAATTTTTTGTGATTGTTTTTTGAGTTGTCATTGGAGGAAGCTTTAATGTTTTTTAGTTGTTTGAGGTACGCTATGGTTGTTTGAGGTAGTTTGTGGTTGTTTATGTTTCTGTAAATACGGGATGGGTTTGTAGCCTATGGCATTTTCAGTATGTAACATGCAGTGCAAGTAGCATCCATAATGGAGAAGCTATTACCAAACCAGGCCATTAAAGTGTACGACTACAAATGTACTCATGCTTTAGTTCACCACTGGGATATAAATTTAAACACACTCTTTTGCAGGGCAACCTTGCCACCGAGGTCAATATATGGTCACTACAAATGACATTCTAGATTTGCTATAAGTCCTAAAATGACGGTCCTAGATGGCCCTGTTATTACACAGCAGCAGTACGGTCCGAGACCCCAGGCTAGATTGGCACAGACTGACATGGCTCGGTGCCGTGCCCTCCATTAGTGCTGGTCCCGTGGGCATCATGATGAGTCTAGAATGATCTGAGACAGCCATCTGCCCAGCATGCAGTCTGCCACGTGATTCTGCTGGCCTGCATAGGAGGCAGAGACATGTTCGAGCGTGCACACTTGAGACAAAGCAGAGCATGTTCAATGCTAATGGAACTTGGTTATAGCGTGGCTCTCGCTCTCTCTCTCTCTCTCGCTCACTCTCACTCACTCTCTCTCACTCTCTCTCACTCTCTCTCACTCTCTCTCTCACTCTCGCTCCCTCTCACTCTCTCGCTCCCTTTTTTCTCTCAGTCTCTCTCAAACACACACACACACACACACACACACACACACACACACCCTATTGCTCAGCTGGCAAAGTAATCACTGCATCTCAATTTAGATGCAAAGACCAATTACTGTTTGATAAGACTGTTCATTTGCTGTGTTCTATAGGTTGTGTTGGTATTATTTAATGCTTGTGCTATGGCCACAAGGCTTTCTGAAACTGAGCATTGGGAAACTGTCTGCTGCTTAATTTACGTAATATAGCAATGCTTTGTGATCGGGCCTGCCAAGCACAAATGTATATAATTATATTATAAATGAAAAAAAAAACACCCAAAAACCTGGGAGGTGTATTTGATTGCACTGCTTCACTTGAATTGCACATTGGCATCATTCCCTCTCTGCAATATTGGAATCATTCTTTTCATTCACTGTATCAGTGTGGAGGCTATAATTGATGCGTTTGTCTCTAACTTACGTACTCCAGTTGGTACAGAATGCTGCTGCCGTAATCCTTAATTGGCTCCCAAGTCATCTCAGAAACTACTTAATGGTGGTCTTGACTAAATATTACCTGCACTGGGCACTGGCAGTATCTAATTTATACTTATTTATCTTACTTACTTGTGGCACATGCATTTTATCTGCTCCAAGAAAGGCAGCAACACATTTTAATGGTTAAGATTCTAAAATATGAATATGCAGCCCCCCTGCCCCCCCCCCCCCCCCCCCCCCCGCTCACACACACACACACACACTCACAACACAAACTCTTTCTCTGATGTGTACTGAAGTCTTACGTGTCTGGATGCATGGTGCCAGAATGACTATTTCCATGAGATGCAATCCCTAAATACAAAGTTTGGAATACATGTGGGATTGGTGCGGAGACGGGCCTTGTTACCCCCTCCACAAAATACCCATTCTGACACACGCACAGAGAGAGAGAGAGAGAGAGAGAGAGAGAGAGAGAGAGAGAGAGAGAGAGAGAGAGAGAGAGAGATAGTGAGGGAGGGAGATTACTTCTGCTCCAAAACCCACACACAATGTCATCACATGTCAAATCAATTCATGAGAGTGTGGCCATGTCACCTTTGAGCAGGGAGAGGGGATGAATGGATATTTTAGTCAATGAGGTGCCTTTTCTTTGAGCGTGATTGTACTGACCTGTCAACAAAGCATTGCATTCAGCAGACATGACGGCACACACAATATACAGTCAAAAGAGGTCAGTACAGATGACATAGTACCGTCACATGAATATGGATAGTGAACATCCCCTCCCTTATGTTAGTCATCAAAGTGGTGTGTGATTAACATCAAAGTCAGAATATGAATGTTTTGTGTTAGAGACAATAGAAGCCTGGATCATTTAGCACATACTGTACTGTACCTGCTGAATGTGAAACAATGGGCAATGAATACATTGTCTTGTTGCATCACAAATTGAGCCACTACGCAAACGGATTTCTGGTGCTCTCTTTTTGCACGATCATTCCTAAAACAAACAACTCAGTATGGCTGTAGCTAATGCCTGTATTATAGCTGAAAAGTGGCACTGAATGGCAAAACACAAACTCGTTAAGGTCAGTCTATTATAGGTGCTCATCACCGTGGTAACAGGATGAATTCAGCATGCTCCTTTGAATTAGTCTGTCACACGCATTGACTCTGGACTAACACCAGGGTCTGCTGAGTCTGTTTTAGTTGGCATATTATAAGGGGCATGTGACCATACACTAGATGGATACACCTGAAGATTCACACCGTTGTCCTTGAGCCAACCAGCTTGTGCAAACTGATTTGCAGTGCACAATCCAACGTGAGAACCAATCAAAGTGAAACAAATAATAGATAAATAGTGAATTGCTGGTACAAAATAATTATAGCTTCTCTAATATGAACATACATTTTTAAAATTCAAAAGGTATATCCATAATTTAGAGAAGCTTTAATGATTATGTGATGATTTAATGATAATTACACAGAATTCCAAAATTGTATTCTGTGTAATTTCAATTAATATGTAATCACGCAAATAACATATAGCTATCATCCAACAAGCCAGGGCATTATTCTGGAACTAACATATTGTATGTGATTAGTCATGTTATTGCTATCAGTTGTTCAGTTATATAATGCATGTATTTCACAGTAAAAGTTGATACAAATATCATATATGTCATAGAAGCTTTATTTGATTAGTCAATTTCCACTTAGAATCACATTTATTTGAACACAGCAAAAGGAGTCTTTGTCACATCAGAAATGGCAGTACAGGAACGGGAAGGCAACACAGTTTAGACCAGGAATCATTACAAACCTTATTCAAATATGCAACTTATTCTTTAGAGTGTCAGTGCAACGTTTAGAAAATAGTTTAAGGACTTTTATTTAAAGGGAAATGTATTCTATTATTAACAAAGAATATATCAAAGAACATATTTATTTAAAAATGATTAACATAATTACAAAGTTGCTCAAAGTCATGGTTTATTCCAATATACAACATGAGGAAGATGTGTTTCATGCACAAAACAGCAGGTAAGTAAATATATAAGACCTAAAAAGGAAGTAAAATAAAGGTATATTTTGTGAAAGAGTCTTGGCAATAAGTTCGAAAGAATTACAATTTATTGGCAATAAAGTATGCAATTACAGTATTTACATAGCTTTTTACTCTATAAAACAGATTGCACTAAACATAATACTCTCTTGGAATGTTTATTCAGTCAACCAAGCAGATGAAACTATGATAAATGGCACTTGTACTCACAAAAAAAGACATTCACAAATTCAAATGTTAACCTTCCTATTTGGGTCAACAAACAACAAACAAGACAACAATGTAATACATTCTACATTCTCTGCAGAAGATGTCACACTGATCATAATATGTCTCTGTTGATCATTTGTGTGCAAAATGTAAAGATGTAGGAGTGAAACTATTGGCTGCAGGATTACTTAAATTCACTACAAAATTACAAACACAAATGATGTAAACTGTACTGTACATCATTGAGTTTTATTTAATGGAAATATGATGATTTAACATGCATGGAGCTCCTAATTTGACAACCATGATACAACTAGATCTCAACTAGACAGTTTAGATGGAAATATGATTCTAATTATAGGAATATATACTGTATTTCTGATTGAAATGAAGAACGTTTTCAATGTGTCAAGCAAAGGTAGTGAATCTGGAATTTAAAAAAAGGAATTCTAATAAATAATGATCCCTTGGAAAAAAGTAAAGCGTATTATTTTTAGCTATTACAGAGGTTTTGATCAAAGGAGCAAACACTGGCATAATTAGTCTTTACATTGACTAATATTTACACCTCTACACAGAAAGGCATTCAGTGGATGAAGGCTTACAATGGGTATGCTTTCAAACCTCATTGTGCAGTTTGATACAGAGACAATAGTTTACTGTAGTAGAACACTATCTTTTTCTACCCATTGCATAACATGCAAAAAGTAGTGTGTCCTTAGCTGTTAAGACTACTCTGCCTAACAGTTATATTAAATATGTAACAGCAGCTAATTTGATTTTTTTGTCCTACTTTACTCAAAAGCTTGCACAAGTACAATATGACTGCTTTGTGTAGAGACCAAATACAAAAATAAAACAAAATACAGTAAACTAATATATTTTCCCCACCATATACAGGTGGAAAAGGCTTGTTTATGGAATTAATCATTTGTTAATAAAACACAGCAAAAACAAATGTCTACTCAAGATTACTTCAGAGTAGCGGTGAAAAACCTTGAGAGACATTGAGAGTCAAAATAGATTGTCACTAATTGCATGATTAGAACATTAAATTGGTTTTATTTGGAAAGCATTTTTGTTTAACCACTTTCAGAAATGTCTTGGTGATCAACACATAAGTCAAGCATAACAGTTGGGTGATGGACATATTCTCCCAACAAGACAAACATCTCACAACATACACCAGTCCATACAAAATTGGTTCACAACATGGACAACTTCAAAAGAGACTGGGACTTTTTTATTTTATATCCAATTTCTAGAAACCGTCACTGTCACTAAACTTGTAAGAACTAGAGTATATGCCTACAGTTATTATTAAGTTGATATGCTCCTAAGAACATCCCCTTTGATGGAACAGAGTGCATCTGGTTGCTTGGTGGACAAAGCAATTATATTTACAGTATATGAGAGATAAAAGAAATCTTTTTTTTATCCAGTTGCCCTTTTGATCCCAAAATAGAAAACAAAAAGTATTTTCTTCCAATCCAAACAATCCTCAATCATATGGTTTTGTCTCTCAAGGCCAAAACCTTGCCCTTGACATCCCTTCACCCACATCTTCATTTGATATTTCCCTATAGCCCTAAATAATGTTAGAGGATGCAGCCAGCCTCCTTTCCTTAAATGAATACCAAAGAAAGAGTGAGTGCAGGCCCAACCACATGGCTGACAATGGCCGTAACCATGCTCTCTGGCGCCCCCTACAGACTCTCAGGTGGCATCGTCGTCCTCTTCATCCAGGTGGTAGTTCAGCGTGATGACGGCACTGATGAACTCTCCCAGCTCCACGAAATCTGCCGTTATGATGTTGATGCCGCTCTCCCCAGGCCTCTGAGCCCGGATCCACTGCATCATGCCTGGCAAAGCCCTAAGAGAGACACGCATAGGCCTGATTTGGGTTTAAGTTGGTTGACGGTATTACAGAAATTACATTTTATTTCTTCCATTATGTTCCGAGACACTAATTTGTTCATCAAATCAACGCCACGCTGAGCAAAGCTTTCTCTTTCAGGTGGAGCGAAGGGCAATTAATAAACCGCAAAAATGCCAGCAGCAGCACATACTGTACACAGCTGACAGAAATATAGTATATCAACATAATAGATGTTGTTAGAGCTACGACATGAGAGCGGAGGGGAGTAGACAGTGATTCATGGCTGGTTCGGTTGAGAGGGCCCCACTGGTATCAACGTCCTGGCTGACTCAACACTGAAGGTCTGCATGCTCACAGCGTTGTGCCATTTACACACAATACACTCAGCGGACGAATTTGCGTGAACAAAGCCACGGGGGCGAACTGCTAAGTCTGTGTACACTAGCTGCATGGGGAAGATATTCCTGTTCCATGGCAGCACTGCCTGCTGCCTGACAGACCTCCACAAAGGCTGTGTGTGCCGTCGAAAGAATGAAGTGTGTTTTTAACAGAGCCCAAATCAGAATAACAAAATGCTAATTGGCAGCGGCCAGCAAATAAATGATTCATTTCCAGGAAATTGATGGTTCTGCTGCTAAGGCGTTTAACCATTCGGAGGCATTACGAGGGACTGAAAAATAGAGCGAGACGATGGTGAAAAAACAATTACTGGGAAACATGTGGGAAGGGAAAGAGAAAGACACTGAGAAGGCTGAGAGCCTCCCCCCAGATATGGCAGCTAAACAGACCGCAATGAGGCCAGTGTAGCGGATATACACGTGGAATAGGAAAACAACAGCCGTCTAACTTCAGATATAAAACGCCACAGCAGCACAACTAATCTGTGTAAAGGGCTTTGTGTGTGTGTGTGTGTGTGTAAGAACGAGATATATTGAGAGAGAGAGGGAGAGGAGATACATGCCTCTCCATGTCTTTATGTGTATCTTATATTGGCACCGTTGACTGAAGCAATGCATAGTGTGTGTGTGTGCGTGTGTGTGTGTGCGTGTGTGTGCGTGTGTGTGCGTGAGCGAGTGAGAGATAGAGAGAGGAAGAGAGAGAGTGAGAGAGAGAGAGAGGCAGAGAGAGACAGAGAGACTCCTGTCTTTATTTGTATATTATAATGACAACCGTTGACTGAAGCAATGCATAGTGCGTGTGTGTGTGTGTGTGTGTCTGTGTGTGTGTGTGTTTGAGAGAACCAGAGAAAGACAGAGAGAATGTGAGAGAGAGAGAGAGAGAGACACTCCGGTCACCTTTCTGTTATGGTCTCCCTCAGTCCGCTAGCCACGCCCTTCATCACCGTGCTGGCCTTGGGCGTAAGGACAACTTGAGAGACAAAGAACGTGCCCTTCCTCCTGTAGAAGACACACAGCGTTAACAGGGTACTCCCGTTATATCCACCTTATTATTGGTTCATGCACATCAATAATGGCTCCGGTACTTTGTTTCCGGTCGGAGTGTTTACATCCAACTGTCTATAGCCCATATTAGCAGTGGTACAGTACAATGACTTAACATGTTTTTTTGTGATAAATTATTTAATTTATATTTTAAGTAGTTTGCATTTGTTACAGTAACTAACCAATATGGCAAGTGTTCGGTAG
>JAODOY010016297.1:0-26426 GCA_025399855.1 Forbesichthys papilliferus | reverse complement strand
GTGTGTTGGAGCAGGGAGACATCTAAAACATGCAGGGCTGTGGCTCTCCAGGACCAGGGTTCCCTACCCCTGGTCTAGTCTCTAGGGTCTAGACGAATCAAATATAATGTTGGCTTTAATATTGCTTATTGGGGTATTGGTGCATCACCACCATTTGGGACTAATTCATCACTAATTAACTGTTTGGTATTATGAGAGAGCCTCGTGTGGCTTTGGCATTCCAGCTCCTCTTGTCTTCTCTCTGCATGGAGGTGGGGGTGGGGTTCTGCTTCCCAGGCCAGTCTTAAAGGCCCCCCACCCCGCCCCACACACACACAATGACCTCATCGCGCCTTTGAAACTGCAGTGAGAAGGGTTGGAACTATCCAGTACTCTGGTGCTTTGTGTCTAGATTGTCTGTGTATTTTAAGTCTGCATTTTCTGAATCGTACCCTGTTGTTGAACAATTGTGTGGTTTACTGGAGTGAGGCTTCACCAGCCCACAGTAACCCAACACATGTACGTCATTTAAATAACTCCTTTTATGTCTCCTGATTATTTAGCATTCCTATTATTACCTCCATAGTTTCTTCTCATCTTCTCAATGCCTCTTGTGTTCCCCCTTTCTTTACGTCTACCCCTCTCTCTCCTTTTTCATCCTCTCACTCCTGCTTCACCACTTCCAGTCGTCAGTCAGGAACGAGGTTATGGCCACCAGTCACGTCACAGACGAATGGATGACACTAATGGAAATGAGTAGCCTCAACTGCTACATTGTGCGCCGTTACATAGCAACGCCCAATGGAGTGCTCCGGATTTACCCGGGCTCGCTGATGGACAAAGCCTTTGACCCGACCCGAAGACAATGGTGACGTTTACTTAGAGAGAGAGAGAGTGTGCACGTGCACGAGTACATTGAGAAATGTCTTGAATGACTTGAGCAATGGGAGGTCTACTTAAGCAAGGGGATTTGCACGTGCGTGTCTGTGTGTGTGTGTCAAAAGAAGTCTGTAAACAAATGTTTAGCTCCTATAATGTTGAGAATTCTTATATATTTAATCAGTTTTATGGAATATTTAGTGGTTACGATACTTAGTTATGAAATTTGATGTATTATTCATATCTAGACATGTTGATTTATTGTAGAAGCATTGTAAATGGTCTGACCTTCAAATCATCACACTGCTATGGCCGTTAACAATATAACTGAGTCTGTGTTGTGTGCTGTGAAGGTACCAACATGCGGTGGCTAACCCTGGCCTGATCACCTTCACTGGGCCCTACCTGGATGTGGGCGGGGCCGGATACGTGGTCACCATCAGCCACACCATTCATGCATCCAGGTACATAACAGTAAGGTGTCTGTGTAGACAGGAATCCCAGGCAAGACCTGTTGTGCCCATCAACAGTGTATTATTAAACAGAGCCTGTGTGGGCGGAAACTTGACTGTGAACCACAGTGGTGTCCTGGTTTGAAACCCACTCAGGAGTATTATGTCTGAGGAATGAAGGCTGGTGGGATTCCCAATAAAGGGGGACTATTATTCTTCCAGACGGCCAATGTTCACTCCCCTGACAACAAGCCACCACAGCACTGAAGTGTCCTTGAGCAAAAAAAAACACTCATCAGCAGTGCGTAAATCTGATAACTAAATGGCCCTGCACTTTGATAGCATTTTGCATTTAGTAGAGAAGGTTATTTCCGTCTTGGTTTTTAGCCGATCCTTTAATCCAAAATGGGTTTTAAATTACATTTGTTGTTAATACGTCATCATAAGTAAAAGCAGTCAGGAGAGCTGGATATGTTGAAAATACCTTGAGTTGCATTCCAATAACACAAATATCCAACATTCCCAAGCATGTAAAATAACAACAGATTACCTAAAGAAAAGACTAGAATAGCATTAAATCATTAAATTCCCTTAGATATGCACTTAGCTATCATTCTGATATCTAAGTGCAATTTTAGGTAGACTATCTCCTCCTATAAACTAAACATTGTATTTCAGTTGGTATTTTGTTTTACCATACCATAACCTGATTAGCAATTTGCCTTGGAGTCGGGGAATGTCAGAGATGATTGTCCATGTGCCCGGGAGTGTTGGCTGCAAACTAGAAATAATGTCAAATGAAAACATACATGAAAATGTACACTCCTGTGTCTAGCTCTCAGATGGCCTCTGGTTACGCAGTAGCGGTGATGGGCATCGACTTCACCCTGCGGTACTTCTACAAGGTTCTGCTGGACTTGCTACCCATCTGTAACCAAGACAAGGGCACAAAGATAAGGTAGGGTGGCTCGTGTCTCTTGCAGCCATCTCTCTGCGTTCCTGGAGATGTCTCTCCACGCCTGCTTGTTACCATGAGAGTTCAAACTTGTTAGAAATGTGCGTGCACCCCCATAGTTGCTCTAAGCCATGTGTTTGGAAGAAAGGGACCACTGTGGTTAAATCAAATGAAATGGGGTGTGATGATTTTTTTTCCGCTTTTCTCTTTCTCATTTTATGTTTCATTTGTAATTTCTTCAAATCCTATTTCTTTCTTTTACTTTTTTTTTAAATCTCGGCTCCCCTCTTCGGATGGTGGCATTTTCCGACTAATGTACAATAGAGCAGAATTTGGCAGGAGCCTTAGAAGAATAAACAGTACAGTGTTGAAATGCATGAGGTGTTTGTATGTGGAGGCAATGACATTTGTTACAATGTTAAGATATGTCTCCCAATGTACTGCTTAAGCGAGTTTAACCCTTTGTTACACTCACTTAGGCTACTGTATCTCCCCGCCCTCCTCAACCCATCAATGTTATTATTGCCACAACCTTGTGTGTGTGTGTCCTTTTCCAGGTGTTTTATAATGGAGGACAGAGGATACCTGGTGGCCCACCCAACTCTCATTGACCCCAAAGGTCACGCACCAGCCGAACAGCAGCACATCACACATAAGGTCGGGGAAGCTGTGAAAATGCACCGATTAACAAAATAAATGGACCAAAAACGCTTTGATTCAGTTTAGAGACGATGTGAAGACTCTCTAGGCTATTACTTGATCATAAATACATAATACATATCAGAAGTTTATATAATCTGCTTCTCCCTGTATTTTTTTCCTATTCTTTTTTTTTTTATCTATCAATGTCATTCTAATTTGGTTTTTCTGATTGCAGGAGCCACTGGTAGCCAATGACATTCTCAACCATCCTAATTTTGTTAAAAAGAACCTCTGTAACAGCTTCAGTGACCGCACTGTGCAGCGTTTCTACAAATTCAACACTAGCATATTGGTAAGTCAGACGGCAGGATATGCCACTCTT
Source organism: Forbesichthys papilliferus (assembly GCA_025399855.1). Taxonomy (NCBI): domain Eukaryota; kingdom Metazoa; phylum Chordata; class Actinopteri; order Percopsiformes; family Amblyopsidae; genus Forbesichthys; species Forbesichthys papilliferus. The sequence goes on along the minus strand of JAODOY010016297.1, from coordinate 23,137 downwards.
AATACTTTAGCACCACCATGTGGTTATATTTAGGATAGCAGCCGAATAGTTTTCCGTGATAGAGTTGTTTGCTAGCTGTTCTGCTAGGGCCTGATGCAATTTCCCTTGCACACTCACCATCCTCGTTATAACAGATCACTCATACACTTATGAGTGAGTAGGGGAGGATGGGCTCAATGTGCATGCATGTAGTAGTAATTAATAATGTACTACTTACTATAACTTCTATACAATTAATTAATATTTAGTTATTACCCACCCATCCCCTGCCGCCCACCCATTCCCCCTCTGATGACGATGTCATCGTCTAGTCTGATGTTTCGCTCTTTCACATTCATCCGATTCCAATTTGGTAGACATCGTCCAGCCATAATAAGCAGCATGTGTTGTACAAGCTGTCTGTAATCTATATATCTCTCTCAGGGGGACCTGACCAACCTGGTCCATGGCAGCCACTGTTCCAAGTACCGCCTGACCCGGATCCCTGGCACCAATGCCTTCGCCGGCATCGTGAACGAGACCTGTGACTCGCTGGCTTTCTGCGCCTGCAGCACTGTGGACCGCCTCTGTCTGAACTGCCACAGGTCTCTCTCACACTGTCTGTCTGTCTGTCTGTCTGTAGCTTGGTTTACATGGACACTGTTTTGCATTCGCGAATGGAATGTTTCCAGCTGAAGATTTTGGGGTTACCTGTTTACATGTGATGTCAACTAATTGGGTCTGCTGTTTACATGTGATGTCAACTAATTGGGTCTGCTGTTTACATGTGATGTCAACTAATTGGGTCTGGTGTTTACATGTGCCGTTGCATTTGATCGGAAAAGCTGGTAAACATGCACACATTATGGCTCGATAATGTTCTGCTAGCATGAAGGCTAAATCCAACTAGCCTCTAGTTGTAGCAGAGGCATTATACAACATCTCAGGTTGTAGGCACTCACCTCAATAGTGAGGCTATTTGTATCACTGGTGAGATTCCAGATGCAGTCACCGTACTAGCTCCCATTCACTTATTGGTGCGTCGCAATTGTTTTGTCCCGACTTCGTAGGCTTCTGTCTGTCTGTCTGTTTGTCTCACTCACTAAATCTCGTTTGTGTTCAGAATGGAGCAGAATGAATGCGAGTGTCCCTGTGAGTGCCCCCTGGAGGTCAACGAGTGTACCGGCAACCTCACCTATGCTGAGAACAGGTCCGTAAATGTCATGTTTTGTTTGCTTATGCGCACGCCGCCTCCTAGTCGCATGTTGTGCGTTACACGTGCCGTCCATCTCCCACCCTGGGACCATACTCCCCGCCTTTCATACGCCACTCTCACTTTCGTTTGAGAGACACCTCACATTATGTGTTTGACTCTTTGACCTTCTTTTGTGTTCTGCGTCGTTGTATCGGTAACGGCGTCGTTCTGCAACAGTGCTCGTGTTGTGCTTGAACAACACGAGCCTTTTGTGAAGGGTGGTCGTGTCGGTGCTGCGGGTGGAGAGTTACATTTAGCTGCGTGCTTATTCCAATGTCCCTGTATTTAACTATCTGTTTGTGTGTGGTAGAAACCCCAGCTGTGATGTGCACCAGGAGCCCGTCAGCCTGAACGTGATCGATCCAGGACTTCAGGACAGCCTCCCCCAGTGTATCAACACTCGCTGCAGCCTGAGATACACCAGCAGGTACGCACATTGGGCCACAAACTACAGTGATCGTGATTTCAGTTTCAGGGAAGAGGGGGGGGAAATTACGATAATCTCTCTCTCTCTCTCTCTCTCTCTCTCTCTCTCTCTCTCTCTCTCTCTCTCTCTCTCTCTCTCTCTCTCTGCCTTTTTCCCGACCCTCTCTATTTCTCTCTCTCTGGCTCTGGAAGATATGAATTTAGTGCTAAATATAACCAGGGACAGAAATGCACACGTACTGTAAACAAGCTGACAGACAAACAACACATATTTGCAATATAGATAGCTAGATGTAGCCAAGTCAATGTATTGCCGGATCGCGCGTGCAGCGGGGCCGGGCAACATGAACGGATGACACTGACTGACCAACCTTGTTTAAAAAGCACATTAAATATATATATATATATAATATGCGTGCCATTCTACACAGTGAGCGAGGACCAGCTAGCGCAGATTCACCTCGCCGGAAGTCCACTCCACCCGCCCTGAAATGTGACGTTCCTGGATCGTTAAGCGATCCCGACCATTCCATTTTGAATTTGTCCTCCTTGCTTTTTTATGTTCGCTTGTAATAATCACGAGTAGCATGTTGGGCTTTTTTGGCCGTGTTTTTACTTCAAGTATAAGTACAGTTTAAATGTACGTATATGTGTATGTCTTTGAAAAACTTAACACTAGCCCATGGAGGACGGTGTCTTGACCCCTTCCTCTGCTGTGTGTTCCAGTGACTGTTTCGGGGTGCTGGACTGTGAGTGGTGTATGGTGGACAGTGATGGGAAGACTCATCTGGACAAGCCGTACTGTGCCCTGCAGAAGGAGTGCTTTGGGGGCATTGTGGGGGCCAAGAGCCCCTATGTGGACAGCATGGGCATGATTGGTAAATGGTGGTCCACTTATGAATGTTTTCTGTTTGTCCACAAGGTGGCCCCAGAGATGTATGATGAGCACAAAAATGGGTTAAGTTTTCTTTCTTTTTTTTGCTTGTTTTCTCAACATGCTTTGCTTTATCCAATCATGTTCCTCAGATTCACATGCAAATGTATGGTTGCCCCTGCTTTTGCCCTCATTGTGATTAAAGGCAAACACTGTGTAAATACATTATGTATGGAAGCACCCTGCTCCATAAGAGGTTACAAAACAATTCTCAATGAATTTGATACTGGAGTGCGTTATAAAGATTTACTTTATAAAACGACTTTTTTTTTTTTTTTTTGTATCCTTCATTTTATCCAATACTATTTTATTCATTTTATCCAATACTATTTTAACTAGTTTTACTTGTACCAGCGGACATGAGGCTTTCTATCTGTTCATGTTCAGGATCTTGGTGATTGTAAGCGCGCCATTTGTAGCTCACAGTAAAGCTGAGTTTAGATGGGCTCCTGATGCTTCTGTCACTTTGATGTACGCTGGCGAGGTCGTTCACCGTTGTCTGATTGTTCTCAAGCCAACAGCAGCACCCTTAATTCCCCCACTCTTTCCAACCCCCCCCCTTTCCTCCCCAGAAGAGGAGGTGACCTCTCTGAGCATGATAAAGAGCGCCCCGGTCGGACCGGTTGCTGGGGGGATTATGGGATGCATCATGGTCCTTGTACTTGCTGTGTACGCCTATAGACACCAGATCCACAGACGCTCGCACCAGCACATGTCCCCACTGGCTGCACAGGGTACGTGCACGCACGCACACACATACACAAACACACACACACACACATCACAATGCAACTACACGCATCACACAACAACACACATCAAACAACACACAACACACAAGGGTTTCTGAATACATGCTACAATGGCAGCAACTGAAATTGCTGCAACGCTCGCTTACGGTACGTTTACAACAACGGACTGGAATGATGCAGTCGCCTAAAATACTAACTTTCCCACCGCATCTCAGAGAAGCCTGTGTTGTCTTTGCACGCTGAGGATTATGTTGTGATTTGCTCCGGTGGACATAGAAGCTGGTTCTCTGCCTTCCAGTCAAGTAAACATGCACTACAACAGCTGGCATTAGCAATTAGCACCATCTTTTGTATAATTTAAATAACTACTCATTAGCATAAACATTCACGTTTTGAATTGAGCTCATTATACGTTCTGACAGTTTGTATGCACGTTGGTATAGGTGATGGATGCAACAACTGGTAGAGCGTATCAAGGTGCCATATGGATTTATTGTCAAATAAATGCACTGGGCTGTGAGCTTCTGTTCATGTTAAAAGTGATTAAATTCATTAAAGTGTAGCTCAGCTCCCAAAATGCAATATGCGGCGCAACTTAGTGGATACTGTATAACTAGTTATCAGTTGAAAAACTGTTGAAATGGACATCCTTTTAATTTTGGTTTAACACCCTGTGTGTGCTATATACATGCGCACACACAGGAGAGAGCAAAACGCTCTCTGGCTGAGGAGCTAACTCGAGTTTAACGCTATGAGTAATCCCCACATTGATAGCCACCTTGTTTAATCAGCCAAAATGCCATGGGTTAGATCCCGAGCACGCCTGACCTACCAGTAAGCATATTTGAGCAAGATGAGCATAATACATTTGTACTGACTGTAAGACACCTTGTGTAAATGATCTAGCTTCTGCTAAAAAAATACAACTAAAAAACCAACATAATCATTAAGAGTCAATCATTCTTGCTAACTTGCTAACTAACTTGCTAACATTGTTGCTAACTTCGAGCTCAAATCAAAACAGTAGAGCTCCGGTATCCTCCGTGGCGGCGTCTCACACGTCGAAATGCATTGTGAAGCAAAGTGTTAGTAGTGCTACAGAGAACGGTAAGCTAGCCAACTGCGAGGAGATATTTGGTGAATTTAGCTTACATTTAGCTTGCAATAGCTGACTTCTGCAATACCTTTCAAACGATTTCACATCCGTCTAATTTATTTAATCATAATGCGTTGGCTCTTGTTTATCTCAAGAAATGTCTGTGAGAATGTCAAACCTGGACAATGAGCGAGATGAGAGAGATGAAGACAGCCATGAAGACAGAGGAATAAGTAAGAAACCACATGATTATATAATATTGATAATTCAAGTATATAATGAAGTGAATATTATAATATCATCTATAATAGAATGCTGCTTGAAAACTACATTTGACAATAGCAAGACATACTATTTTAATGCCAGTGAAATGAGCTTTGTATTCATAAGGTTTGTGTTTATGTAGTTGTCCCTCATTTCCACTGCCTTCCAGTCAGTAACACCCGCTTTATAGCGGCGGTGATCGAAAGACATACCCACAGCCCTGAACGCAGGCGTAGGTACTGGGGACGGTCGGGCACAGAGAGCGATCATGGTAAGACACAACGCACGCACGCACGCACGCACGCACAGTGTATATATACAGAGGAAATGGGTTAGCATGGCCGGGAGTGACTTCGTGAATAGGGATGCAGCGATTAACCGGGATTAAAACCCCCACGGTTTTATAACCGTAAAGGCTCAGCTACACAGTGTTTTATTTCCTCACTCTCAAAATAGGGACAATAAAACAAACATTGCCAGGCGCAATCTGCAGATTGCAGACAGGACAAATGCAAAGTTGCTCAAAAAATGCTGTGCGGCACATCATGAGAGCAACATCATTGAGTGTGATTCCTCCTTCATTTAGTTGTGCAGAATGATGCCTCAACAAAAGAAACTGGCTGGTGGCTACCTATTTCTATCAAACATACCAGTAGTCTCAGTGAACTTTGGAAAGAACAAAGTTGTTTGAGACAACTCTGACAATAATTTAGCTCTATGCTACATAATTTAGCTATTTATTTAGTTAATTCATTTCATTTGATTTATTTGAAGTTTATCCTTTTAAGAAATGTCACCAGAACCATTGTTTTTAGTACATAGTCCAGGGGAGGTCTGTGGAACCCCCCCGAATATAGGGGGACGCCTATCTCCCCCCACAGGTTAGTAGCATTTTTTTTTTCTCCAGAGGAAACACTCAATGAAGTAGCAGTGAATTAAGAACAGGAGAAAGGGCGTTACATCACCCTCCAAAACGACATTGCTGGTGCTGGTGGAATTCATGCATAATAATCGCAAAACCGTGATTATCCCTCAGTCTAATCGTCCCATAAAAATGTATAATCGTTGCATCCCTATTTGTGACCTGCCTGAACAATCGCTATGCTTTATATATTTCTACACTTTGCCAATAAAAATCACAATGTTGTGATTTCACAGTGTCACATCACCCAACCACACTTATTTACAGCATGACTGAAAAGAGGAATTGCTATGTTAGTGTACACACTGTTACAGTGCAGTGCAGTACAGTATGTTATGCCATGTAATATTACATTGCTGACTGATAAATAGCTTACCGAATCATTCCGGGGAACCGGAGGTGAGTTTGGTATGTGCAATCACTTCCTGTACAGTTGTGGCTTTTCCTGTCATTCTTATGAACCAGTGGTAGAAAAAACACTCTCAAACAAAGTCAGAAGCTAATTCATTTGTGGATATCAAAAGAGGCTTGTTCTAAACTTCAGTGATTTCATTTTGAGTTTTGTGAGAAAAACTAATGTCACAAACACACGTCTCTCTCTCTCTCTCTCTCTCTCGCTCTCTCTCTCTCTCTCTCTCTCTGGAGGGCAGTGATGAAAGAAATTAACTAAATACGTGAGATAGTGTAGGAGGGGGACATCAAGGTTGAGCTAATAGCAGGTAAAGTTAGTGCACAAGGGGCACATTAAATACATAAAGCACAACGTTGCTACTTCAAAAATGCTGAAGGTTGCACGACTGGTGGTTGACTCAGGGTTAGTTTGTTCTGCAGTTCTAAAGCTACAATTATTAAATGAGTCTCCATTTTGCTCATTTTAGTAAATGAAATATTTCAAGCTACTCCCATTCAAGAAATGTGCAGTTATACGTTTTTATTTTCATGTGGAAATTCATTTTAAGTGGTGTGCGGGTGTTTTAGGTCAGTGCCCAAATGTGAGGTTAGTTTTTGAGTTTAATTGTAAAATAATCACTTACCACTTATATTATTATATTATATATGTATTACCAGATAATATTTTGGATGTCCCTCCCACATCTGAGTGTTGAGTGGCTGCCACTCAACACATTTAGCCGGGCCACACACCTTTCTCTTTGCTACGTCTCCCCCTAAGAAGTTGTATTTCAAACACATAAGAGTTGAGCTGGGGAGGAATGTTAGGGCTTTTGGGGCAATATATTGTAATTCTGTATTGTATTGTTGAATTGTTTGATATTAGGCTCATGCAGAGATTGATAATGACCCATTAATTCCCAATGCAGTGGGTCACCGGGACCGGAATATAGAAACACTGCTGTTAACTCTAGAAAATGTTTATAATCAGCTCTTTACATAATAACCCAGATGGATTCCATTTGCTGGATGTGTGGGTAGTCTCACTCTCTTAAGTCCATTAGCACAGCGTACTCCGTGCTGTACGTCAGATACATATACCCCTGTATTAAGCTCGACAGCACTTTCAGGAATTCGTACTGTAGATTGTCATTGGCTCCACAGTGTTTCCTCTAGGATTTTTATTTAAGCAGTGGGGGGATAGGTTTTCGTTAGACCTGGATGGTGCGTGTTTTGGCGGTCTGAGTGAATATCAATTGTTAGGGTTATCATATGGGTAATTTGTCACAAAGCAAACTGGATCTATAAATAATGCTATTCTCGCCGATGAATACCATACATATTTCTTACATATTACGTAGGTCCCATAATGCGGACGTGACTTGGTCTCTCTATATGCTGATGTTTTGTGACAGCAGGGGCCGTGTACTGTATTTGTGTCTACAAGCCAGAAGTAGCTACAGTGACTAATCAGCAATAGTTAATGTAATTAATGAGGCATATAGCTTAATAATGTTTTTTACTACGCGGCGATGACAAATTGATGTCCCCATCCATCTATTTATCACTGCTGTCTTTTAAAAACTTCAAACAATATTTGTGATTAAAATCAGTGTTGTTTTAATGGTGCTTACTGTATATAGACGGATGCCACACTGTACTGTGGCTGTGAGGTGCTTACTCTTATTAAAACACAACTTATAACGCTGGATTTATGCCAGTCAGTGAAAACAAATAGGCACTGTAATTATTACTGTAACATTGAGTTCATTATCCTAGACTATTATAAGCAAAACCGAAAAAAACACAGAAGGTGAACAGTTGCCAAAATGGAAGAATCCTCCTTTCTATTAATCTTTAAATGAATTAGTTTCCATCGAATTATTTTGTGTCCTAAAGGTCCAGTTCATAAACCGTGCAAGTGTATATTTGGAAAGGGTGTGGTGTTTGATAATGCCACACCTGTAAAATGTCTCCGCAGGCTATAGCACCATGAGCCCACAGGAAGACAGCGAGAACCCGCCCGGCAACAACGACCCGCTCTCGGCCGGCGTCGACGTCGGCAACCATGACGACGACATGGACCTGGACACGCCCCCTCAGACGGCGGCGCTGCTCAGCCACAAGTTCCACCCGTACCGCCACGTGCACACACACCACCACCCGCTGCACACACACCACCTGCAGGCAGCCGTCACCGTGCACAGCGTGGACGCGGAGTGCTGATCCAAAATGGCGCGCACTAACAACAGCATTCGAACCCACACAACTGTTGCGTATTGAAGAGGCCTGCCTTCCTGGCCGACCTTCTAGCGGGGACGTTTCTCCATTAGTGGAGCGTGATCCAGCCCAGTTGGATGTTTTAAGTTTGTTTTGTTGTGAAGGAGTCTTGACGCACAGTGACATTCGGGAAAAACACATTTGTTTTCATTCATGTGCGTTAAGCAAAGGAAACTGGAGCTCAGATGCCTTATAAGGACAAGCACACTCCGTTGATCACATCACTGGTTTTATAGAAAAACCTTTTTTTATTTTATTTTTATCATGGAAACCCTTCTGATTCCACCTACATGGAACACTCTGGAATTCCACCAGAAAGGCACTAATACTTTTTTTTTTTTTTTTTACCACATACCTGCTTTTAACTAGAAGGGTATTGGCATGTACTTTAAAATACAGTATGATCCCTTTTCCAGAGGAGGAAACGTCAACAGGTTCACTGAAAATCTCCTGCCTTGACCGAAGGAGGAGCCCAAATGCAGTTGGACCACTGGAGGTTTGCTTCAGACATTCACAAAGGATATAAAGAAGAAAATATTATTTTTCTACTATTTATTAAAGAGTAGGCACATAGCGGCCACTGTTAACCTGCCTTGATGGAGGACACTAGCCCACAACCTGCAATGCAACACAGTTCTATCATATGTCAGGAGAACGTAGTCTACGATAAATATCACACTTTTCCTCTAGGTGTGTTTGCCGTGCGGTGACATTTGCATATTCTTAAGACTTGCTTTCTCAAACAAGCTAAAGACACTGTCCCTTTAAGCTGCCAGTTGATGAACGGATGGATAAGCTAATGCCAGCTAAAAAATAAATGAAAACCTAAGGCGCAATTCACGGCTGGGTAATAGCGAATGTGTATCATTAGGATGCTTACAGAGTTTCTAAGAGGCTGTCCTGTGAGACTTTATTATTGAGTGTATATAGCCAACGGAGGGTGAACCTTTCCTTGCGTTGTTATTGTTTATGAAATAAGTACATTTAACGACACTCTGACACCTCACAGGCCAATGTAGTGTGAGGTCTTTGTGCTTTTGTCAAGCTGTGTATTAACATGCATTTGTGTCTGACATAATCTCTAACCTAGAGAGCAAGACATGCTGCTGTTGCTTTACAGATATCTGTTGGTTCTGTGGTTAACCACTCAAAACGTCTTTTATACATTTCTGTGTGTGTGTGTGTGTGATTGCAAGAGTGAAAGAGAGCGAATATCGGTTCAAAGCATCTTTATCGAATGCATTCTTTATTTCCCCCCCAATATAGTATTGGAGAATATAGATGAATTTATGTTTTGAAAAGTCCACTTATTGTTGCTCCTCTGAAGAGTCACATGACCTAGTCTGTGTTGACGTGTTTTGATTGGGTCAGAAGATCAAATCGATCAATGTGGTATCATTTTATTTTTGATTACATGTCTTTCTTTTGCAGTCTATATAAAATGAAAACCACAATAACTGTGGTGTACAATTTTTTTTTTTTTAATGTTTGATATACAGTAAATGACGTGTGTCAAATGACACTCATATTCGGAATAATGAGTTGTTCATGGCATCTCACTATATTTTAGATGCCTTGGATGTATTTTTGTTTTTATACTCTTAGGTCCATATTGGATGGAAGTTAGTACATGTAAACTGAAACCACACTTCTTGGTTTAAGTGTATTTAAGAGACAGATGTGTTTAATGTCAGCGGAAGCTATTCTGTCCATCAGTTTATTTCAAATGTCAAATTACTGTGTACCATTAAAATGAAGAATAACAGTCATATAGTCAATTTAAGGTTTTGGCTGGGTGTATTGGCAGGTACTTATTAGAAGTAAACACTGGTTATCTTCTGACAATTATGTCACTATGTAACATCGACACATCAAACTTTAAATTGTTCTTATTTGGTCCATTCTTTCAAGAGAATCCTAGATTGATGTTAAATTTGAATGAATTTGCAAAAAGATTTTAGGTCACACTGAAGGATATAAATAGCCATTATCTGGTCATTTCATTTAACTGTGTGGACAAATGTACAGTGTGTATTCTGCCATATTCACTCAAGTGAAACAAATATACTATAAATTTTTGATATTCTTCAAATAGCAATGCTGCCCTGTTCCCGACACAATGTGTGATCACCTTTCAAGGTTGTGTTTGGGGAAACTACAGCAAATAAATATTGGCCACAGTAAGTATATTCTGTTCATTTTTTTTAAAGATATATTCTGTATACATTTTTACATTACATTTTGTACTGACTGTATGCGTGTGTGTATATTAATTACATTAAGTAATGTACTGAAGGAACATTGACTGTGTACATCACTCCCCTCTGCCCCAATGTATCATACAGAGTTATCAAATTGAGATTTATTGCAATGTGATAAAAACAAAGTCCACTTTACACTTAAACAGATGTCTTGGTTTTTCTTATATTTTACTGATGTACTTAATTAACTTATGTGACTCATAAAATCATTAATCATGGTGTTTTATGATTTATTTTTTATTTTATATTTTATATTAGATGCTGCATGACTATACGGGAACCGTGAATACAATAAATATAGCCCAATATGAGAAGTGTGCAATACTCCAGTGGGGGATGTTGCATGTGGTGCATTACCGCCACCTATGGTCTACATGGTGCATTACTACCACCTACTTTTCAACAAGGTCGGTCAGTCAGCTAAATGTTTTGATATGTTCTGGCCCAAAAAAAAGTGAATATTCATATTGTCACTTCTGTCATACGGGTTACCAGTCAAGGGCATGTAGTATATTGTGAGGTTTTGATGCATGGTGTTAAGAAGCCAGGCCTTCAGGATTGTCATGGTTTTGTCCCTGGGAGCATGTTTTACAATCTGCTCCATGTTAACTGAATGATTTATTAGTATTATTTGACTGGACATATGGTTGGCCAGGGGAGTTGGAGCTAGGCCACACATGGAATGAACAAGACAATGTTGTTTTTAAACAACGAATGATAAACATGAAACTTTCACGATTTTGTTTCAATGTGTTACACATGTTTTATACAACTCATACTAAATATTCTTAATATGTATTAAGAAATAATGTAAATACACATTGACACATCATTAGTTTAAAATTATGTAGTCTTCTGCATTTTGGTCAGGATTGACCCAAATATAACTTTTAAGCACAAACATCTGTGCCTGTCAAGATTATTGTCACACATTGACCAATCATAAAATGATATGTTAAATATAGGAAATCTGTTATAATGAATGCTGTTTTTATTGCGTGTTGCATTTTTAGATACCAAATAGTGATCTGTGGTATATTATTTTATTAGTGAATAGTGGGAAGAAAGGTTTAAAAAGAATAGTTAAAGAAACCTACAGGAGCTGCCTGCCTGCGTGTAAACGTTAAACTCAATTCTGTCCATTCAATATTGATCTTTAAATGATTTGTGATGCTTTCCTATAATTGCTTATGTGTAATGGGTCCCTATGGGAATGGGAAAAATATAAGGTCTGTTATTCTAGGCTGGCTCAGCCCGACAATTGCTCTTAGCTAAAAATGTTTTGCTGAGATTATAGTCTGGAAACCCTGTTTGCATTAGCGTTCGCACAGCCACCCTGCTGGCGGTCCAATCAGGGTGGGTTTGAGAGATGGCATTGAAGTGAAGCTGTTTCGACATGGTGCTGGGACTATATGAGGCGATCAAAACAGTTGTAGCAACACCTAATGGTTAAATGCTGCCCACTTTCAAAATTAGCCAGGGGTTAATTAGCCCAGAAGGCAATGACTGTGAACACGTCCCAATGAAGCGTGTTAGTTACACCATGCTACTGTAATTCCACTTCTGTGCTCCAATGACTAGTTGGTTTCTAAGCATTGTGTGAATGGATCTTCAGTCTCCTTCCTCATCTTCCTCTGCTACATCCATGTTTGTGGCTCAAACCATCCATGCACTGCTCTTCTCCCGCAGCCAGTCAAATGTGTGCAACTTGAGCTGCAATAGAGTTCTGGGTCCCCTCCATCTTTTCTCTAACTCTCTCTCTCTCTCTCTCTCTCTCTCTCTCTCTCTGTGTGTGCAATGCACTAGTGACTAGACTATTTCAACAGTGTTCACAGACCCAGTTTCCAAAAAGTGTCGAACGATTAATTATCAGATTTTAGGATAATCTGCATTTTTGGCCTGGACACAAGCCTTTGAAATATGTTTGGAAATGTACATACAAGCATTTAAGAGTTTAGCTGGGGATGGTATGAGGAAAATCCAAATAATTTAAAATATTGTTCTTATGCGTCACTGTGTGGGGTTGGCACTGCACACACTTGCATGGTAAATTCTTCCAAAATATAATACATTCATCTCACATTTACACAATTATGATGTGTTGTTTATTAATGTATAAATCAATTTAAGTCATGTATTTAGGAAGTCTACTTATTTGGGGCTAGTAGCATCATTACACATCTTTTGAAGAATCATGAGGGGATATTTAACAGAATAGTCAAAAAGTCTAAATGTCTTCCGCATCACTGGTATGTAAAGGTAAGAAAGGGTTAGTTGTTACCAGGGTAATTATAGGCCACAAATCGAGTTTATTTTAATAATGTATAGAGTCCCTTTGGTTTCAGGTCAGCTGTTTCTAGTAGGTCACATGTCCCTCGGGTTTTGCGGAGTGAAGGCCAGCAAAGCAGTCATAAGCTGTCATAACACCAGGCAGGGCAGCAGGGCTTTGCTAAGCCCTCTGACAATAACGCTCTTATTTAGTATAACTGTAATATAATGGGTTTAATAAATGAAGATGGCCATAATCACCCTGTACACACACTCCTTCCCAGCTCCTGCACAAACGGCACCTATCGTATTGGTTCCTATACGGCTCTACCGTACATACACATAAACGCTTTGAGAATGTATCGAAAGATGGAGCTTTGTAATGCATTTCCATGCAGCAAAAATAAAACTCTTTTGGTCTCTTAAGTGGTCGTGTCACCAACGTCTGCTGTGGAGGCTGACGTCAGCAGCGCCCATCAGGCAGATAAATCTGCCATGCCTGCCTGAAACAGTCAATTTACCTCAAAACAGTTTGCTGCAGAAATACCATTGTGGCCTCAGATTGCTTGTAGGTACTTGGGAATTAATGTTATATACCTAAAATAACCATTTGCGCCCCCAGAGAGAAATTATGGACAATCATGGAAAAGTATGGCTATGTAAATGCAAAGCATCCCCCATCATCAGTAACTCAAGAAAATAATTAAGAACCATTTAAAGTATCAAAGAACCATACGATATACATGTAGAACCATATACTACATAACATGGTTCTTTAGTAGGTGATGGTTCTTCGTAGAACCACAAGGCCTGTTGAAGAACCATTTAAGAACCTTTTTCATTCTGTGTGTATGGTGAATTCTATGTACCTCGACATTGACTTGCATGGAACACTGGGCCGTTCTGGTCTGCGTAAAGGGTGAACAGTTGCCTCCCTCCTTCCAAAAATGTAATGCGGAAATGCCATCCGTTGGAACCTCTCTGCTTTAGGTGTCTGGTCTGCCCTCTCACGCCTCGTACTCATTCTTGATCAGTGGCAACATTTTACTGGTTTCTCCGCCACCCACTCTAAGAGGCTGTGAATCAGTGGCTGACACACTGGAGCGCCATGCAAGTCTCTTTCAGACGAAGCAGGACCAGCCTATCTTCCCCCTGTTGGTTTGCCAAGCCTGTTATTATTGCTGTTCATGTATAGGTAGAAGAGACTGCACAGGCTGAGATGGATAGTCGTGTGTGTGTGTGCGCGCGTGTGTGTGTGTTTCAGCACCATGTGTGAAAGGCGAAAAAAAAACAAACGAATTGTTCTCCTGTGGAAACATTTAGCGCTCGCTGGAGTGATTCATGCATCTCTGAAAGCTTTCTGTGTGAGTGACAAGCAGTCCTTGTTTCCTTCCAAGAGCCACGGTTGTGTGATTCATGTCTTTCCCAATCTGTCACCTCTCACCACACACCATTGTGTAAGTGTCCTGCTGATAGAGATGGACTCTAATTTCTGCGAATATGCAAGAAATAGCTTGTATTACGCATGCTAATTGATTGGCTGCTGCAATGGGTCCCAGCCTAAATGCAGTTTTTGAAGATCTTGGAAATTCAAAGTCTAATCGAATTCCTGTTTTATCACAGGCATTCAAGGAACATTTCATACACACACACACACACACACACTCGATGTACTGTATAGGTCCTAGTCACACAAATAGTTGTGTTTTAGTTACAGTAGCCTACACAGGTTCTGTTGTTTGGCAAAGAGAGATGAATTCACCCGCTGTGAATGCCTGGCCGTATACTGTGTCTGCCAAGAAACGTTTCGCACAGATGGCGAGAGGAACGAGAGGCCTTGGACGATGCAGGATTGTCTGACTATGACTTACAGACACCCCCTTGTGTTAAAGCAGCCAATAGGGGTTGAGTTGTGCACATATGATGTGATAGAAGGCATGTGTGCCTTTATCAGAGTGACATGTATAGCTTTCGGGCCAGAACAAGGATCTCTGCTCCACATACGTTTGCCAAGAGCAGGTTTCCACCCACAGCAGGCAGGCAGGCAGGCAGGCTTGAGCTAGCGGGCTAGTTGGCATTGAATGGATGGGGAGGGGGGGTGGGGGGGTTGAGGGAATGCAACCAGCCATGCCATCCCTTCTGCACACTGGGAACAGAATCAACCCGGCACTTAAGAGATGCTCACCATGTTCGCGGTCTTGCCTAGGGAAGAGCATTAATTGGGCTAATGTGGAAATTCATATTTCCAGATTAGCTGTTATTATTCTCCATTGTTGTCTGGGTGTTCTGCCTGCAGTTAAAATCACCATCATCTTCAAAAAGGCATCTGACTTAACGCTTGGAACTAAGTCATTTTGCATATCTGTCTATCTGCATGCATGCCCATATTTTCAGAGCTGATGGACATAATACTTAAATTCCTTTCCCTTTTTAAACTATTCTGTAGACCCAGCTTTTTTGTAATAGGAGGACGCACATCTTGCTTGACATTGCAGGCGCATGGTCTATTTGTGACCCATATTGCATGTATGCAGTATGAGAGAGAGAGACACCCGTAGCCTATAGGCTAGATGATGATTATGTAGGTACTATGGTTAGGCTATTTGAAAATCGACTCAAGCTGCCACGGGATGGCGATGATGCATAGTAATAATTGACAGTCGTTACCTGTTCGTTTTTGAAACTGTTGGGGTCGCCAAAAGTCCGAGGCGAAGCCCTTGTGTGTGTGACAGCTAGAGTCTGTCAGAGTCCGCGCCCTACCTCTCTCTTCCATCCTCTCTCTCTCGACAGAAGCGGGCGCCCACCTATGTCTCAGCGCCGATCCGCTCCCCCACTTTTCACTCATCGACCCAAGATGGCGGCAGCCTCATCCGTCCAGCCGCCTAGAGTCCACGCTTCTCTAAACGCGGAAAACGCACTTTTCCAAGAGATGGACAGTCGGCAGGACGAGGAGTCTGGATCCTTGTCCGACCCGAGGATGAGCCTCCGGGACATGCCCCAGTTGGAAGCAGATGAAATCGAAAGGAGGCTGGCGAAAACTCGCCGGGAGCTGAGCAACAGGAGAAAACTCCTAATAAAGAACCTGCCCGCGGACACCAGCAACCAGGTAGGCTACCTGTCACTGTCCCCGATGGACGGGAAAAGTAGGATTTCCTCACTATAACAACAATAACATTAATTAAGTTGGCAAATAGGCTACGAGGTTAGTGCGTATAGCCTACATTGTTGTTGAAATCGTTTGATAGTTAATCATTTGCTATTTGAGTGTTTTTTACGTGTCTTAAACTGAGCGTGAGATGCTCCGTTCCTCTCTATAGTTTACTGTTAACGTCAAAATATTTACACGATGAGTTATTGGGCTGCTGCTCTGAATCTGAGATTCCTCGAAGGCTCCTTCTACAAGCCTTTCTTCCATATAAAGTGAAAGTCTTGAGCTCGCTGGCGCTCTCTTGAGTAGTCTATCCTACACTATAATAGACGATTGTAACTAATGATGTGCGTGGTAGGCTGTATGTGTTAGGCTATATTATTTGAGGAAAAAAGAAACTCGTGTGAACGTTAATAGTCATTACTTAAATAGAAGTGCAGATACTGTACTTGTGTAAAAAAGACTGGTAAAAGTAACCTAAACAGCCTACTGATTAAATGTCAAGACTCAAGTAAAAGTACCAAAGTGCAGGCTCTGAAATGTAGGTTTATTGAAAAGTAAAAAGTATAAATTGTGTAAGACTGTAAGAATTACATGTGTCCTGACTGCTTCAGGGCACTGAACCTCGAGAGGACATTCATGTTTTAATAATAAAATATAATCTAAATAATGGTATTATAATATATCCTGATATCGTTTGCTATAGGGCCCAAAACTGAGCACACGTGAGCACCACAGCAGTATATAATATATGGGCTAAACTGGATTATTTGTCATTGTTTTGGCACAAACTGCATTCAGGCCCTACATCTGTCAAATGTAATGTTTTCCTTTCTCTTAAACATAGCCACATTCAAAACTGTGTAGCATACCTACAGGCCAATTATAATATTTTACATACTCTTTTCAAAACTGTAAAGCTTCAATTCACACGCTAACATAACACCAAATACAAAATGATTGCAATTGCGTAATATCTGATCTGTATATTACAAATCTAAGATGTATTACACTATTTAGAACAATTTGATCAACCATAGCTGCTTCCCATTGCATCCTATTGCCAGGGATGGATCGGGCATGCCAAAAGATTATTTCCTACAGTAAGTGTATTGCCCAAGATGACACTCAATGTGACATAGTTAAGAACCTGTGGTTAAATACAGAAGATAGATTTAAATAGCTCCAAATGTGTAGATGGTGTAATGCCAGATTGGTCACTTATTTTCCCGTCTCTCGTTTATAGCCTATTCTGGTAAATCTAAATGAATTTCAGTAGCCATGGATCTCATGGTTTCACTTTAAACTGAAAGACAAATTCGTGTCTGTTTCGCCTTGTTATGTAATTTATGTAACATGCACCAATAAGCCTATACCAGGGATAGTATTTTCTTCTGTTTTTATCCAATTTATTTAGGTTTGAAATCGGTCTTGATGATTTTGGGAAGGGACTCAATTATGCACAATAAATCAACAGTTCCTCTATATTTAAGTATTTGTAATGTGTTACTTCACAGCTTTGTATAACTAATATTGGATATTTTCAAAGGCAACACAACATAATACATGCATAAGACGTGCCTTTTAATTTTATTCTATTTGGGATTAGTAGGACCTGATAAGTATGAAAAACTAGGCATAGTCTTTGAACAGGAATTGAATGAAAAGAAACAAATGTCCTCATATGGGGACATTGGGTTTATTGTACTAGACTACATAATAAGACTAAAGTCACCATGTATGTATGTAAGCATGTACATGTTTTTCATGTTTTTTCCATAACAAAACATGGCTGTGCACGTGTGTGTGTGTGTGTGAGCGAATGAGAGCATGCGTGCACAAAGTGTATTTCAATGGTTATGCAAAAACAATTACATTGAACAATTCAATACAATTTTGAATGTCATATAAAACAAATGTTTTAATCTAAAAAAAAAAACAAGTTCCTATTATTATTAGTTTTTTTAAAGGATTTTTACTTCCACTTTACTGTCAGCTCCATCTGTAGGAGTTCATTGATATTGGTCGATATTGGTGCCATCTTGTTTTTGCACAAATTAGTGTATTTTGCTTTTGCTGCCACTAAATGTCACACAAAACTAAATGTCACACAAAACTAATGAGGGCAATCGTTCCAAGTTAAGCAGAATCAAGTATACGGTGCAGGAGATCCAAATCCTAATGTCCCCATAGTACACAGGAGATACACTCTGAAATACACTAGAGGATAGAGGTCAGGTTCCTCTTATATCAATACAGTACACGAGCGGGTAGAAATACTAGAATGTGGTCTAATCAGAATGCTTTAAGTTAGCACATGGAGCCAACTGTTGCTTGGAGTAGTATATAAAAGTTGAAGTATGAAGTTGAACATGATGACAGTAATGTATAGGCCTAACATGAATTTGTCATTGATCTGAGTTTGCAGTATTTGTCATGACTTGTGTGTCAATGTATAAGTAGTATATGGCCTATGCTGTAACGGTAACAATCCTATTTCTGAGGCATCTGCTGTAGTCTAAATTTGAGGGTGAAAAATAAACATTTACGGTCTGTCTTCTCTAGTTTGGGAGTGGAATTTCTCTTTGTGTATTTTCCACATGAATCATCTGTCAGATTGGCTTTGGTAGATTCAGTCTCTAAGCAAGGCAGTGGTGGGCAGCCCACCAAGCTGAGACCATTTAACAGTCACAGAGTTTCTACTGTTACATGTAGGCTATCATTGGTAAGTGGTAACACACACACAGTTATCAAATACGTTGAAGTATTGGTTTTCAACTCCTAAATCAGCCAATAATAAATATGCCAGTAGCTCCTAGCTGTTTTAGTATTGGTCACATGGTAATATACTGTATCTACGCTACAGCAGAACAGTGACTTAAACACACGCAATAGTGCTAACCGGGCTCTTTGAGTATTTCACCTCTTGTCGGACATATTTTGTCCCGTGATGGAAGGTTCATCAGGTTCTAGAAGGACGGAGAGTGAAACGCCGCCTTCCGCTCTCTTACGTAACTTGTCTGGCCGACCACCAACACTCTGCCACCCTCCCCCAACCGGCCATTAACCACCACCGACATTGTATCATGTTGGGGTGTGTATGTTTTGTGCTACGGTGTCAGATTTGCTGACAAGCGAATTCGGAGAATACCTCCTCACGGTACGGTAGCTGAAAAAAAAAAGATCCATGATGCATGCCCCATACGGGGGGCAGAGAGTCGGAGGAAGCGCCCAATGGCATTGAAGGGAGAGGAGGTTTTGTTTTCGAGTTCAAATATCAAATCAAAAATCTTTCTCCGCTAACTTCACCTTTAAGTAAATCATCTATTTTATCACACAGTCAATCAATCAATCTTTATTTATATAGCACTTTTCATACAAAGTGCTTCACACTACATCATTAAAAACAATTCAAAATGAGTAAAACCAATACAATATACAAAAAATAAAGTAATACCACCACTCATGTTACACTCATCATCCCAACCCTCCAATCACAAACAAACATCGGGAGTCCCATTCCCACAATCCCCAAAACACAAACCACCAGGGACCCCAGACCCAACATACCCCAGACCCCCAAGGATGTGGCACCAGGATCGCATCACCAAACACAGACACTGTGCAGGTGACTAAATGGACCAGCACACCACAGACACTTTATTTCACCAGCAACATTTGACCCTCATCCCTGTGTGTGTGTGTGTGTGTGTGTGTGTGTGTGTATACATTGGCAAATGTGTGTGTGTGTTTGCGCATCAGCGGATGTTCATTTTAATGAAATTGGCCCCTCCCAATGCAGGCAGCCTTCATGTGCACATGCACACACACACAGATTATTATTCACACTTTTACACATTATTACACACATTAGTGTTTACATTATTAGTCACTGCATGTGTGTTTCTCATGGGGGAACAGCTCTTTTTTTTCTATCTCCACACATAGACACGTACAGTATAGACCTGGGACCAGTTCTTGCATGCCACAGTTCCGTATAGGCCTAGCTAGGAGGTTCAGCCTAGGTGAACAATACACTGCAATAACAGCACAACACATCTAACCCTGTTGCAAGAGCGTGACAAGGGAGGGGGGTCGTGACCTGGATCTGTAAGGACTCGGCTCCACATCTGCTCTGCTCTCTGCTCTGATTCAATGTAGATTTTTCCACTGTGTCCGGAGGAAACAGCCTTATTGACTTGTATATAAAAGATCTGTAAAAAAAATACAAACCCCTCTAAAATACGAGTCTCACTTTAGATTACATGTAGCAGATTATTGTAAACATTTTTACTTGGCAACTTGTAAATAACCCTTAGTTTTATATACAGTTCTATAAAGAATTTATTGTCATCTCATCTTTACACAAAATAATGTAGTAGTATCGATAGTGGTATCGATAAAGACTCGGATCATTACACAGTCTGGAAAATGATATCAATATCAATGCAAATGGATGACCCCCATCCCAAAGCAGGACCATGCAGCACTAGTAGGCCAAGGAACAATCTCACTTTTACATATGAAATGATACACAAATATCCTCACGCACTAGTTAGTAGTGCACCTCTCTCTCTCTCTCTCTCTCTCTCTCTCTCTCTCTCTCTCTCTCTCTCTCTCTCTCTCTCTCTCTCTCTCTCTCTCTTTTCTGCTCACCTGACTTGTCTACTATACTGTATACTGGTGTGTGCGTGAGTGTGTGTGTGTGTGTGTGTTTGGCAGAGCAAGTAGAATGTCGGGAGTGTAGCGGTGCCTGCTTACTAGTGTTCCTGGGCCCAATTTAGCTTGTGTGTGTGTCAGTGTGTGTTTGTGTGGATGTCAACAGTACGAGCTGTTGTGTTGACTTTACATTTTTGGTGGATCGAGTGGAAATGTGTAAAATTCAACCTGAGGCAGACTGGCCTCAACTGGAAACGAGGATTACGACTTCCGACTGCTGTGTCTGCAAATCAACATTGCACATTTGCAATGCTGAAGTGAATTCATATTCCACTGTCAGTAGCATTTTGTTTTTAATTGATGAGCAAATCCATGTTTTTGAGTTATATGCAGTACTGCAAAGATACAATTTGGATGTAATAACAAAGAAACCAGTCAACCAGGGTGGAACAAGTAAATAATTAATATATCATTATTATAATTTTTAAATAACATTAGATTATTATTATAATCGTAATCAGCATCTATCATCACTTTCTTGGGTGACATCACTTCAGACATGTCAAAATCATTAACATTTAGCTTCACATCTTTACATCAAAGGTGTTCTCAGCCAATGGCTTCCTGCGTCTAGATCCAGGTGCAATCTTGATCAAGTTACATTCATGCTGGTCTTGCAGAGCAAGTCTGGGACACTAACTAACTGTGAGTGGTATTTTGATTGACATGCACAACGACCTACGAATACGTAACTCAAAGACCAAGTCGGATGTTAAACTTACAATGAGGAGATAGTTGCAAAACGAAACGACTCGACTCTGTCTACAGGTCTTGTAAATCTTTCAAATTACCAGGCTATGGCTACTGCTTAAAATACATATAGAAACTTTAAAATGAGTAAATAAAGTGCTGCACTAGCAATTACGGAAACATACTTGTGAGTGACAATGCTAACAAACCAATGGAAATCGACAGTATCCCTTCCTGAAAGTCAGAGTCTTGTGTCGAGCTTAGGGGTATGTATCAGACGTTCAGCACATAGTTTCTTATGTAAAGTAGTGCTAATGGGTGGAAGAGAGTGAGACTACATGCTTTCTAATGGACTGTATACCAGGCAAAGATTTTATAATTATACAAAGATGGAGCATTGTAATGCATTTCAATGGAGCAAAAATGGAACGCTGCAGGTCTCTTAAGTGGGTGTGACACCAACGTCATTTTGCTGTGGAGGCTGATGTAAGCAGTGCCCAGACCAGGCCCAGGCAGCTATCACTACCAGGCGTGGCCTGAACCACAGTCAATTTACCCCCAGAACAGTTCACTGCAGAATACAGTTGTGGCCTCAGATTGCTCGTAGGTACTTGGGAATTAATGTAATATACTCAAAATACCCATTAACGCCCCCAGAGAGAAATAATGGACAATTGTATGGTGAAATCCGTGTACATCCCCATTGACTTGCATATAACGCTTGGCCGTTCTGGTCTGCATAAAGGGTGAAAAGTTGCCCCCTCCTTCCAAAAATCGAATGCGTAAGTGCCGTAAATGTACTGCATTTATAAAGCGCTTTTATCCAAAGCGCTTTACATGATTGGCCTCACATTCATCCATTCACACACACACATTCATACACAGATGGCAATGTCAGCCATGCAAGGAGACACCTGACCACTGGAAGCAGTTAGGGTTAGGTGTCTTGCTCAAGGACACCTCTGGTATTGGCCTGGGATAGGTCTCCTGACCAGTGAGGGTTGATAACGGAGTTGGGCAGCTAGGCCCTGGAAGTGAACGAGGAGAAATGGCCTTCAGCCAGAGCTGCAGGGCCACCGCCAAGCAGGGGCAGAGAGAGGACACAGTGGGTGAGAGGTGCCTCCCTTAACCCTCCACGCACTGCTCTCTGGTGCATGGCAGATCTGCCCGAGGAGGGGGGAAGGGAACAGACACTCTGGGAAGGGAGGGGTGGAGAGGAGATGAGAGGATGGGGTGGAGCAGGAGAGGAGATGAGAGGATGGGGTGGAGCAGGAGAGGAGATGAGAGGATGGGGTGGAGCAGGAGAGGAGATGACAGGAGACGAGATGAGAGGATGGGGTGGAGCAGGAGAGATGAGTTAGAGACTCTAGAGATTAAACAGGATGTAACCTGTTTGATCTGGAGAAAGAATGTGTTCCGATGGGCTATGACTCAGGAAACATCGACAGGTAAATATGGAAGATGATGCACCCAGAGAACAATATCGCAGCTAATGCTGATAATGATCAGAATAATAACAGCACCACCTGCGATGATTATTTTTGACCTTTTCACCAATTTTTTTCCCCTGAAATTCGGGTATTCGGGTGCACCTGCTCTAAATGCAAATACTGCACAAACACACAGATGTTTTTTTGTTGAAGAAATGAGTGTGACTAGGAAGGGGAGGTAAAGAAAGAAAGAGAGAAATACTGTGCAGCCAGTGGGGGGGGGGGGGGGGGGGCGGACAGAAAAGAAAATGAAAAAAAGAGGA
>JAODOY010016286.1:0-26429 GCA_025399855.1 Forbesichthys papilliferus | reverse complement strand
CCTGTGTTCTGGAAGCCCTGTGTTCTGGGGCCCTGTGTTCTGGGGCCCTGTGTTCTGGGGCCCTGTGTTCTGGAAGCCCTGTGTTCTGGGGCCCTGTGTTCTGGGGCCCTGTGTTCTGGAAGCCCTGTGTTCTAAAGCCCTGTGTTCTGGGGCCCTGTGTTCTGGGGCCCTGTGTTGTGGGGCCCTGTGTTCTGGTAGCCCTGTGTTCTGGGGCCCTGTGTTCTGGAAGCCCTGTGTTCTGGGGCCCTGTGTTCTGGGGCCCTGTGTTCTGGGGCCCTGTGTTCTGGAAGCTCTGTGTTCTGGGGCCCTGTGTTCTGGGGCCCTGTGTTCCAGAATAATTTTCATCATTATTCTGTTTCCTATTGTATCCCCTTATCGTTAGAGTTCTTCCTTGTTAGGGTGGGGTGAGGTTATTTATAAAAGGGATTAATGGTTGGGAATGGCAAAGGAAAAAAGTACTAATATTATTACATATGTTAATTCCTTGCAAGAAGAATGCATGTCCTGACAGAAATACACCCCCTCCGCTCCACCCCATAGCTATTCTGGCTGTCTGATAGTGAGGAAATCAAACACACCTATGCAATTAAAAGTGTATTAGCTGGCTTCTCTGGGTGTGTTTATGTGATTAAAATATTCTGGTTGGAAGAGATGGAGATATAGTTATGTATTCATTTAGATATTGGGTCCCTAAAATCCTCCTTTATCTTGAATGGTCTGGATGGCTGCTTTTGATTGGTGTGTAGATTGACCAAGGATAACTCTTACTGGCAAACAAATCTTACGTTTTGTGGTAAATGTGAAACAGGATGCCACCATTTAACTTTTATTTACCATACCTTTATATAACCATTTATTATCTAGACAATAGCACTATACTACAATAGCACTATACTATATATAATGCATACACTATAGATATAAAGTTCAAATCTATGCAAATAATTGATATACTAGCAACAAATGTAGATGTTTTACAGTATGATATGGCATATCTGCAGTGCAGGTATACATACAGGACAAAACACCAATGTGTAGTCATACTGATATGGTATAACAATAATGATCAACTGCTCCCTCTGGTGGATATGTTTAGTATTTCTACCTACATATATCATGCTCAGAATTTCTTAGTTCATATCTGACCACACTGTCTCTTTACTTGTACTATGTGTGCGTGTGTGTGCGGGTACGTGTGTGTATGTGTGCGTGCGCACGCTTGCTTGTGTGTGTGTACAACCATACACATATATGAAGAGATGTTCATGATTACCACATCACCTGTAGAGCACCATTGATCCTGCAGCTGTATGTGTGATTGATGTCCTCTCACAGTTGGGAATGTAACAGACTCTTAACTCTTAATGTGTAAAAGGGTGTTTTGAATGAAGCATGCACTGGCTAGGACTGTCCCACATATGGTTTAGTGTGCGTGTGTGCGTGTGCGTGTGCGTGTGTGTGTGTGTGTGTGTGTGCATGTGTGTGTGTGTGTGTGTGTGCGTGCGTGCGTGTGTCTGTGTGTCTGGCTTATTTCATAGAACACAGATCCCACCCCAAATATGAAGATATTTTTTACCAAACTGTAAGGGTTACGCTTGTTGTCTAAATCTCTCTCTCTCTCTCTGTCGCACATGCAGGCACGCTCTTTCACACACACACACACACACACAGGAAAATTCAGCTCACCAGAATTTCAAAATTAAAATGCAGAGGCATCCCTAGTGCATTTGTGTGTGTGTGGGTGAGTGTGTGTGCATGTGTGCATGTGTGTACACACAGTTACACACAGGTCTGTGTTTTAATTTGTTTTATTGCCTTGTTCACTGGGGAAACCAAAGGCAGATGTAAACGTTTATGTGTGTGTGTAGGTGTGTGTGTGTGAGCAAGAGAGGCTGATTATACAGCAGCATGCGCGCGCACGCACACACACACACACACACACAAACAGTGACCTGAGTCCTTTGTTCGTTTATGTAGTTTTCTCTGTGCTCGCGTGCGTGCGTGCGTGCGCTGTGTGTTTGAGCATATGTGTGTATGTGTGCACTTATTCCACTGTTGCCATCATAGCTGTGTCAGTCTGAGCAACAGAATATAATCATCATCCTCATCATCATTATCATCATTTTCCCTTGGGTGACCATGGTGGTTATTTACAGCTTTTATACATCATAGGAGGAGGGAGGTCTTTTCAATGGCAGAGTTATTCCACTCTTCCAGGGTTCCCCATAACACATAGACACTGTGATGGACATCTGCTTTGTCCCATCATGAGCCTCAGATTAAGTTCCAGACTGTTTGAAAATAGTTCCACTCAACCGTGGGATTTTACGATGACTGGAGACATTCTGCTCAGATATTACATATGCATGTAATCACTACTTGTACAAATGGAAAAACCCTGCCTGTAATGGTACCACTATCTACAGTGCTACAAATATAACATGTATACCATGCACATTGAAATACACGACTTAATGACATAATGAGACTAGATGTTACACAAAACTGCCAGCGCACTATGACATACTTCTAAATGAATGGGTGAAATCATGTTCTACTCTACAGCAGTTCTACTTCAGCAAAACTTGAAACTTTATTGGGCTAACTTCATGACCTGGCATTGACACACACACGCACACACATGCACACAGAGAGCGGAGGAGTGACGCAAAAGAGGAATCCCTCGCCACAGCGCTTTCTGAGACTCTGTCATTGCCCACACACAGAGGGTTGACTCACTGCAGGTGCCCACCTGTGTGTGTGTGTGATGTCTGCTGGATCGATCCAACCTACCTCCACCTGTCATGTTGCCTCTCTCTGCCTCTCTCTGCCTCTCTCTCTCTCACATTTAATTGCACGCCACGTCTCTCTCTGTAAGCAAGAAAAGGAAACTGAATCTGTAATCCAAATGATAAATTAAATGTATGAAAATATTCAAATACAAAACCTTTTACGGAATTGCTTGAATTATGCAATCATTATGTCAATGTAAAATGTAAAATGGTTAATTACTTACATTTATTGCAAATAAATCACATTTGAAGTAGTGTCTAATCCTTCGTATTGTAGCTATGGTATATATTATTACAGTATACTATAATATTCCATTTCTGCTTCATGCAAACCTCCCTCCAGGTAGGCAAAAAACACTATATTGCCAAATGTTTTGGGATGCCTGCCTTTACGTGCACATGAAGGTTAATGGCATCCCTGTTACGCTATGCGCAGGTGAGTGTAAACCCCCAGAGGTACAGGCTTTAGACAATAGGATTTTATGTCAATGCTTTATTTTCACAACAGGAAAATAGCAGGTAGGTAGACAGGCAGGGGCATAGGCAGGCAGGCAGGCAGGTAGGCAGACAGGCAGAGGGATAGGCAGGCAGGCAGGCAGGTAGGCAGACAGGCGGATAGGCAGGCAGATAGGCTGGCTGGCTGGCTGGCTGGCTGGCTGGCTGGCTGGCTGGCTGGCTGGCTGGCTGGCTGGCTGGCTGGCTGGCAAAGTCAGGAAAGTATCGCAGGTAGCTACTGGAACGATCCAACAGTGACTTGCTGTTTGGCAGGGTTTTAAATATGGTGGTTAATTTAGTGATTGGAGTCAGGTGTGTTTGGTGTTAGAGGGCAGTGGCACAAGTAGACACGCCCCCTAGCCACCACTAACCCCTCAGCAGTGCAGGATCCTTACAATCCCATTCTTAATCCATAGGGTTTCATTTGGAGTTAGACCACCCTTTGCAACTATAACAGCTTCAACTCTTTTGGGAAGGCTGTCCACAAGGTTTAGGAGTATGTTCATGGGATTTTTTGACCATTCTTCTAGAAGCGCATTTAGAGAAGGCCTGGCTCGTAGTCTCTGCTCCAATTCATCCCAAAGGTGTTCTATCATCCATGTATTTTTGTGCACGGGTGCGCAATCATGTTGGAACAGGAAGGGGCCATCCCCAAACTGTTTCCACAAAGTTGGGAGCATGAAATTGTCCAAAATGTCTTGGTATGCTAAAGCATTAACAGTTCCTTTCACTGGAACTAGGGGGCCAATCCCAACCCCTGAAAAACAACCCCACACCTTAATCCCCCTCCGCCATACTTTACACTTGGCACAATGCAGTCAGGCAAGAGCCGTTCTCCTGGCAACAGCCAAACCCAGACTCGTCCATCAGATTGCCAGACAGAGAAGCGTGATACGTCCCTCCAGAGAACTCGTCTCCACTGCTCTAGTGTCCAGTGGCAACGTGCTTTACACCACTGCATCCGACGCTTTGCATTGCACTTGGTGATGTAAGGCTTGGCTGCAGCTGCTCGGCCATGGAAACCCATTCCATGAAGCTCTCGACACACTGTTCTAATCCGAAGGCCACACCAAAGGCCACACGAAGTTTGGAGGTCTTTAACTATTGACTCTGCAGAAAATTGGCGACATCTGTGCACTGCGCCTCAGCATGTGCTGACCCCGCTCTGTGTGGCCTACCACTTCATGGCTGAGGTTCTGTTGTTCCCAATCGCATCCACATTATTATAATACCAGCAACAGTTTACCGTGGGATATTAAGTAGTGCGGAAATATAACGAATGGACTTATTGCACAGGTGGCAACCTATCACAGTACCACGCTTGAATTCAGTGAGCTCCTGAGAACGACCCATTCTTTCACAAATGTTTGTGGAAGCAGTCTGCATGCTTGATTTTATACACCTGTAACCTTGGAAGTGATTGGAAAACCTGAATTCAGTGATTCAGAGGGTGTCACAATACTTTTGGCAATATAGTGTATGTCATCCTAACTCTGTTAGAAATACATTGTGTTTATATGTCTGGGAATCTTGTCACATTGACGCCAAAAGCAAAGTTAAATACTGAAAAAAGTCAGTGATATATTTATGAAAAGTCAAACAGACGTCACTCAAATGAAAGGATTCTCCTAGATAAGTCATGGAAATTGATATCACCTCTACTCCTCAGATGATGGACAAACTCATGGGAGAATGACACACAAAGAGAGAACTCTGTGATGTCAACAAAGTTTAGGTGTATGTATTCATGTATGTGTGTGTGTGTGCGTGTGTGTTTCTTGTGTACAAATCGTTATCTCTGGGTTTCTCAGAGTTTGGAGTGCATTATGTAACAGCCCAGAAGACTGATGCACATGCACACACACACACACACACACACCCACACACACACACACACACACCCACACACACAGACGCGCGCACACACACACACGCTGTAAACTAGTTGCTAAGACATGCTCAATGTTCAAAGCTGTAAAGTTAATGTGAAACTCACTAGGTGATGACGTACACACACACACACGGACACACACTCACACATACACACCTGTGCTTAGTTTGCATTTTGTTTGAAGTCGTTAGAAGGTTAAGTCATACGATCCTGAATCCTGCTGGAGGTGAGAAGTTGTTGCCCGTAAACACATCCCCACTGTATAGGCAGGTGTGTCTGCGTGCATGCCCTGCATCCAACCATCTGTCGGGGATGTGCGTTCAGACAGAACCATGGTCGAGCTTTAGTCATTCTTTACGTAATGTTCTGGTACCTGGTCTGGTTTAACACACTCGGTCGGTCAGGAGCTGCCAGCCACAAGGTCAAAGGTCAGGGTGACCAGAAGCTGTATGTGACTCTGTAGGGGTACAAGCCTAGAGGTCTGAAGCAGAGAGATAGAGAAAGAGAGATAACTAGACCTGATGTGACCTGACTGGAGGTATGTGGCGTGGCTCCAAACATCTGCCTACAGATGTGCATTCACATTGCCTCGGGACGTATTTGCATACTTCCTGTAATCCCTTACTAGTGCATCATTAAAACAAGCTGGCCAGGCCATGCTTTTAAACTCAAAACAAACCAGCCCTAGCTCATAATAACAATGTGTACAAGGGAGAATTTTAAGTAGCGTGATGAAGCGATAACCTACACCTTCAGTGATTGAGGGCAGTCTGTGTGTCTTGCTCAAGGGCAATTATAACTACTGTATGTATGCACCAACAAGCAAGTATATCTTATTTTGGTCTAGTTTTGCTGTTGATCTTGTTATCTGAGGTGTAGGTGTTGTGAAAACATTGTTCCTGTCACAACTGGGATTCCACTTGAACTGGTTATTCATAAATAATCGTTATTTAAATTAACATGCAAACTAGAGTTATGGCACAGTTGTCAAAATATCAGTACTCCCTTTAATTTATTTGTTTGTTTGTTTACGCCTGTTCTGCTCCCTCAATGGTTCTGCCTATTTTCCCCTATATGGTCTGTTTCCTGTATCCTCTCTGTCCTCTCTGGGCTATTTTCAAGACATATTGGAACTGAGTTTTCATCCTGGAGTGTTGTGATCTTTCAGCTGCTCCTGACGTGGCAGTCCCAAGTGAGTATCATTTGCTTTCTCAACAGTGTCATAGTCACGCCCATAGTTCCACCAGCAATCTCTGTCTCTCCTGAGTGCGCATGCCACATATCTCCTCTAGTCTATAGTGTGCCGTATTATACTGTAGCTTTCAGAGCTTTTTTCTGTCAGTTGCCCTTGCCTATGTTTGAGTTGACCATTACATCTACATTTGCGTCTACCTCGGTGACCACGTCAATACTAAGTAATAGTCCATCCTTATTTGTCTGTATTTTTATCAACAGCATGCAGCATGAGTCTCTTGTGAGAGATGTAAATGGTTGGATGCCATCATTTTGATTAATTACTTTTCGCTTTATAATGTAATTTATTCATAACGCACTAGCTGTTAAAGGGCTTCAAATCTGCATTTGCATCTACATTGGTTTCCTGGTTCCGCTTTGTGAATTATACCACAAATTAATTTAAAACATGTTCATTTTGATATTAATAATATTAATCATGACTTTCAGATGAAATATAATACAACACAGAATAAATGAAATAATATATGTCAAGTACACATTACATAAAATTAGTTATATCAAAATTGACAAATAACAAAAGAGAGAGTGTGACAAAGGTCACAAGGTCACAGCAAAAATCTTCAGCCCTGCAACGCACACACACACAGACAGACAGACAGACAGAGTGACACACATCTGCTGCCAGTCAGCAGCGGGTGTCAAACATGTGTTAAAGTGGGTGTGACGCGTAATTGCTGGCTGTGTGACAGCTGATCTTGTCAGAGCGTGTGTGCTGAAATCATCTCAGCAGTCTGAAACGTGTGCCCCGAGGCGAGGGTTTGTGGAGAGGCCAGAAAGATTCCGCATGATGTTATTGTGTGTGAGTGTGTGTGTGTGTGTGTGTGTGTGTGTGTGTGTGTGTGTGTGTGTGGGTGCCACCTGTGGAATTCCAACAAAACCTGCTTAGAGGACAGAATGAAGGTCATATGGAAAAGTCATATGGGACTCTTTAATTAAATGCGCATTTACTCTGACAGTTTATATACACTCTAATATATGTATCTGTTATTTATAAAACATATTTATCATTGAGTACAGACCGTTCTGTTTAGATATCCAGATTAAGGCTTAATCTGAATGTTCTGATTAAATGTGGAATATCGTCTGTTTGAGTCTTGTGGGTGTATAGTCACGGGGTCTCTCTAAAAGTCCTCTGATGATTCCAGTGTTACTGCAAAGAACAGACTGTATTAAATGGACAAAACCTCCGTTATGTCACCCATAGATTTTTTCAAGAATGAGTTTGAAGCTCGGGATGTGCTTGTTCTGGCGTTGCCATTATTGCAGGTCCCTGACTGGCTGTAACTGCCTCCTGTTTATTATAATAGGATAAATATATGGCTGAACATGTTTTTATCTGATGAGTTATAAAGAAATGTACCTTCTTTACAGTTGTCATGAACGGGGATCAAGCTCATGTAAATATGTACATTTGTGCTGTAAAATTTGACATTGTAACATGTGAGTCTATTGGGATGGTTTCGCAGAGGCAGCCTTTACATACGTAAAGTGCATAAATATATCTGCCTACAGGAGAAGTATTTTGATTGACATGCACAACGACCAAAGTTGTGGTACTTGTGAGCGACGATGTTAACAGCCAATGAAAATCGCCCGCTTCCTGAAAGTCCGAGAGTCCCGTGTCGAGCTTACAGGGGTATATGTATAAGATGTTAAGCACAGAGTTGCTTATGTGACATAGTGCTAATGGACGGAAGAGGCTAATGCGGATTGACTCCCTTTTATTGCATGTCTCAATCAGCCATTCGAAGGAACTGCAGCTTTTGGCACTCCCATACACTTCTCAGAGGTTCCCGCTTTCCCGCTTTGAAACTTAACATCCCATGCCTCTACAACCGACCCTCATCTATGCTTCTCCCCTGCAGAGCTCTGAGGCTCACACGATTCCCTGCCTCTTCTCCTGATGTTTGCGGTTCTGTGGGCACATCTTTATCGGGCCATGCATGATTGCACATAAACAAGATTGTTAGTGCAACATTTATTTTTTAGTAGCCATGTAAACACCTTAGTCATAATATTGTCTTTCCCCCGTGCAGACAATGGATTTGGAATATTGTGTACAGGTTTTAACACAAGCCGTGTGTAGCAGTTACCGTAGGTTCAGCAAGGGTAAGTGTAATTACTGCCTTACTGTGTCACACAGCTCTCTGTTTAGTCTTTGGTTTTGCTGTTTAATCTACAGCCCTAAATATAAATCACACACATATAACACCAGTGCAAAAATCTCTGATTGGAAATTGTTGCCATCTCTCTCTCTCTCTCTCTCTCTCTCTCTCTCTCTCTCTCTCTCTCTCTAAAAGGGAGCTCAACAAAGAATTTGTATATGAGTTATGATACAGAGAATTAGACGATTTGGATGGAAAGCAGCACACAAAAAAACTATTCACTAACATAAAATGTTTTCCCACACGCTTCGCGCGAGACGTTTTCCAATTAACATTAATTAGAATGAATTAACTCCCGCCTGTCTGTCAGATAGGTAGGATTTTTTTCTCTATCTCTCTCTAGCCTGTTACTGTTACTGCAGGCTCAGGAAGGTGAGATGTCTAAATGTGCAAAATTAATAATCTGTGGATGTTATTTCTTTTACGATTTCTATGTACAGTATGTGATGTAGTGGTGTTGATGTATAAGTGCTCCTGACTCTAAAGGGAAGTCGGTGGAAACACGTAACTTAAAACGGTTTTGTGCGTCTGTCTGACATTTTAAGTGTTTAAGTGAAACTGTTTGAATGGCTTTTATATAACACATCAATTTTGTCCATATTTCTTCCCCTTTTTTGCCTTGTGTTCAGGCTATGTTTTTCTGTTGCCAGATGAGTAAAACAGCTGTCTGTTTACATAGTAGTAAAAGTAATATGATTAAGAGAAGACATTAGATAATATAAGAGATTAAATAGCCTATAATAAGACATTAGACACATGAGACATTTTATATTCACTTGTGTTAAAGATACAATCTCAAAAAGAAAGTCGAATGGAGAGGCTTTCATGACTAATAGATATATATAGGCTGTAGATACATAGACAGATGACATATGGTGTGTGTGTGTTTGTGCGTGTATGTGTGTGCATGACCACAACAAGGTGTCTACTCTGATGTTACTTTTTAATGACTTAGGAGGGATCAAAGACACACACTGCCAACATCACACATACAGGACAGATGAAAGGATGACATCACAAAAAGGCGATGGCCATATAAGGAATTGTGTGTTTGTGTGTTTAAGGACCACCCCAGGGTATCAACCCACGGTAAAACCTTGTAGTGATTAGTCAGCATTAAACACACGTCCAGCTCTTTGTGTATGTGTGTGTGTGTGTGTGCGTGCACTTCTCTATGGGAACACAATTAATGCTCAGTGGCAGACCAACAGGAGATGAATCAGCATAGACTTCTGGTTTGGCATGCCTGCACGCACACACACACGCACCCACACGCACACACGCACACACGCACACCACACACACATTCACACACACACTCACACAAACACACATACACACACACGCACACACACAGTGTATCCAGACATTCTGATTGTTTACATTGCTCTTTACAGCAACACTGCTAACTGACTTAACACACCCATATACAAAAATAAGATGTATACAGACAGATATACATTCAGTGGAAATAATTAAGATGAAGATTAGTTGCTGTATATTTATGCTGCATTCCAGTCAACTCGAAGGCCGGTTATTTGCCAGTTGAAATTTCCGGTTTCAAACTTTAGAGCATTCCAACGTAAACAGAAAACATGTCCGACTGAAAAAAACCTTGGCGACATTGGCTATTTTGACATGAATGTACAGTATAGAACAGGTTTAACTATATGCTAGCATGTATTATTTTAATTAAATACAGGCACATTGCCTTATAGTTGATGGTATTGTCTACATAATGCGTCTCCATGGGTGCCTTCATGGTTGCGTATCATACTGGGATACACAACAACATATCCGACTAACGGATATGCCCCAAGTAGGAACTTCGACTTTGAGTGGCATTCTATTGTATTTTCCTAGTAGGAGGTCGGAAATTCTCCACTTCCGAGTTGTCGCAGCAACAGACAGACAGACAGGTATGTGTGTGTGTGGCCTACTATACAGGCCAGATAAGACCATAGCTAAGAGGTAAACAGGAATGTGCTTCACAAAGTGATTAAAACATTGTGTTCTGATTAAAAGTGGAAGGGAGCTGAAATGAAAGCAACATGTGAGCTCAGGCTGCCAGTACCACCAGCACGCTTTACACACCGTGTTGTTGAATACTTTACAGTGGTACGGTGCACACTACATTTGATCTAATAACATTGAAGGCACATGAGTAGTATTTTCAGTTTACAACCATGTTAGAGTAATTTTGTGGTTCAGGGGAAACATTTGTACATTTTATTGATATGTGACGGTCTAGTGAATATGACTTTATAGAGATTATGGGTCCTTAAATTGACATATTACTTAACATCAATGGACGATGGTTCCAATTTATTATCTGCTTGGTAAATTATTAGAATACTCTATATAGTTATTAGGGCTCACTTGCTTAGTCTTGCTTTCCAATACATATGTGTGCATTCAATTGAATTGAATACCAAAAAGTTATACCTGATGATAGCCTATTAGCTATGATGCAATTGATTATCAAATCCATAATCGATCTCTGTTGCACCCTTTATCTCTACCCTTTAACTCAAAGACTGTGTTGTTAGGGCGACACTTTAAGACTAGACTGGCTCTCATGTCCATGTGCTAACATCATCCTCCCCTCCTCCAAACGTTGTAAAAAGCGCTGCTCGCTCTCACGGCGATGCATAATGAAAACGAGGCCGGGCTTTTTCTCAGCTGAAACCCCTCGGCTGTCGTAAAAAGCAGAGATACATTATGTAGGTGGTACTGACTGAATCTTTATGTGCTTTTAGCTGCTCCCTGGCCCAGTGGAGAGAGCAAGAATCAAAAGTGTTTGTACGGACGCTGTTTTCCTCACATCAGCAGATCAGGGAGAATTATAACGAAACTACCCCGGGATGGAGCAGAAGTCAGAAAAGTGGGAACCGGGCTAGTGGTCAAAATTACGCTAACAGCATTTGTCTGCTGTTTCACATAGGCTTATGCTGTAAAATGATCTCAAAGTTACAACCTAGACATTTCACATCTGCTCCTCTACTTTATGTTGTAAGAAGACATCTATGTAGATTTAACCTACTGCCCATGTAGTACATGAAAGCTTTGTATTTATTTGTTTGGAACGCCTTGTGTTGGGCATGGAGTATCATGTGCTTTGTGTTTCCTGTAGCATTTTATAAGCCTGGTAAAACCATTGATTTTGCAAGCTCCGACTCTATGATTTACATACCAGTCTGGGAACTCTCAATTTAATACTGCTTTTCAGCCAGGCAGCGCAAATACGTGTCCATAAAAAGTCTAAGCAGGTGATTGGACCATCTTCAACTAATTACAACAGCAAACGTTTGAAAGTGATTTTCAAACACAGACGCTAGTAAATGATTGGACCACCACCAACCAATCAGAAGGCCTGATGTGTGGAGAGTTTTCCAAATACATATACACATGTGGCCTTCATGCTATCTGAAATATCATAAAAATTAGTTCCGAGCACATGAATGGTCAAACATACCATCATTACTAATGGGAAACTCACATTTAGATATGATAACTGAGTTGTGAAAGTGGGACGGTACTATACAAACATCAATAACATACTATTGCGTAAAATGGCATGTACTGTATGAAAATGCTTCATTAACAGGACATTAAATGGAAGTGAACCTCTGTTGTTATTTAATTTAATTTAATTAGTGTTAAAATGTATAAAAACAATGTTTTTGACAGGTGCTTCCTTATTTGTGCAGCCTTTCCAGCCATGTGTGATAAGTAGTAATTGTGACGACTGAAATTGGAACTTTGATAGCCACAGTAAAACGATAAATGGAATGTATTTATACAGAGCTTTTCCAACGTTCCGGTCACTCAAAGCACTTCATAGTATTACCTCACATTCATAGTGTCAGCCATGCACCTAACAACCGGGAGCAGATCGAGTTAGCAGGGTTCGAACCAGCGACTTCTAGATCGCCTGTTGCCCCTTCTCCACCCACTGCCCCACTGCCCCCTAGCCAACTGCCCAACCAGTATTCACAGTGTGAACACGCCAGTCCAGTAGTCCTGTAACACACTTTTAATATTCATATACTACAGCCGCCAGCTGCTCTTCATCTCACGTTCAATCTGCCCATCATTCATTGTGTCTCCCATCTCATTATGCAGCCAGTGTAATTCTATTACACTCTGCCTCCAGCCCTCTCTCTCTCTCTCTCTCTCTCTCTCTCTCTCTCTATCTCTATCTCTATCTCTCTCTCTCTCCATGATATATGTTGATGTGGAAGGGATTTAAATCCTGAACTGTAAAATAATAAAATAATAAAAGTCTGTTTTGATGCTTTGAGGTATAATAAATTACAATAATAATATGTGTTTTCTTTATAGAGCATCTTCAAAAAGAGAGTTTACAAAGTGCTTTGGCAGACAAAAGAAAGTGAAATACTCAGGCCAATCAATCAATTAAGATAAGTTATGGTGTCTAGTGGAGACATGCGTTCGCCATCTATCTAAATGGTAAATATATCACCTTTAAAGTTATACTCTTCAATTGAGTTATGCCTCCCACAGAAACACACATTTTCCCCTCCTAGCACAATGTTTATGTTTTCAAACACAACGGTGCACAAATGTGCACCCAAGAGAACTGTAGTGATAGGGAGTAATTCAATCCACTTAGTAGTAGGCGTGGGAAGAGCACATGTGCTCTTCAAACCAAAACAAAATGTTTTAGTGGACTGCATAATGCAGTTTGTAGCATAATGCCACACACAAACGAAGGTATACTGTAAGATACATTTGGATAACATCTTTAAGATAAGATAAGATAAGAGTTGACAGGTCAGCCAGGAAGTCCACTTTGTAAAGGACAAGAAAGCGAAGGTTGAGTGGGAGGACATTGGGGGGTTTCAGGTGACTGAGTCATTAGAGCAAGCCTAAGGATTGAGCTGTGTGTGTGTGTGTGTGCATGCATGTGTGTGTGTATAGAATCTAATTTTCTAGTGCAGCAGGTCAGTGGGTTTGCCTTCAGAGAGAGATAGAACGAAGACTTGTTCTGTTGAGCAAAATGGAACTCCTTTGAATTTCAATCAGATATCCTGAACGTGTCTGCGTGTGCGTGCGCTTATATAACCACCAGATATACAGGAGTTCACTCTATATTTCTTTGAAGTTCTTTAATGTGGGGTCATTCTAGGGGAACGGTACTTTATCTTTTACTAAAACTTTTTCCTGGTTTCGATCACAACGTGTTGAACTCTATGCATAACAATTTGGTGTAGGTCACAAAACACCATAAGCTTCTTATGGGAACACACGACATCAGAGACTAGCTGACGTTTTCATTTAATTCATTCATTGCACAGTGCACACTTTGACTTTGAAAATCTAAATGTGGTGCTCACATATCTGCCGTTTTGGTGTCAAGTTAAGTACGCTGTAAAGTAGGCTCAACACCGTGTCCTAAATACTTCCTGTAATAGAATATATGGGGCTATGTTCGCATCACTAATCATTCCTCATAACTTCACAGGCACATCTGTCATTACAATGAATGCAAATTGTTCCTTTCCAAATGACACTGTCTTCCCGGAGAGTTGGGCTTTTCAGTGTCACCACTGTCATTATTCAAAACAGGACAGATTGTGATTTTAGGATAAGGCTGGCATCAGATGTGACCCTCATTCTCCAGAACAGTATGAATGTGAATGAGCTGCATGCGTGATGTCACCGTGTCATTTTCCATCAAGAATAAATCAATAATCCTATTAGAAATAACTGTACCGGCTAGTCATCGGTTAAGATGTGCTTTATTGGTGCAAATCTTTCAGAAACATGCGTAGAATATTAATTCATAACCTGGTTTTCACCCCTGACAATCTACGCTACGTGTATATTAGGGAAATTAAGAAATATCAACATAATTGAAAAATATAACAGTATTTTATATTCACACTGCACAGCCGAAAAATTCTTACATTACCTACCTTACATTTTCTCACAGGGGCCAAATGAAGCCATGCTTGTGTGGTGAAACGCAATATTACACTCCTACAGTCACAGTACACTCCTACAGTCACAGTACACTCCTACAGGCAGAAAGGATGCAAAGTTTTGTCCCTTGGTGAATAACAAGATTAACATGAGGCTATCGTCAGGAACTGTAAACCTGTGATTGGTCATCTATGCAAGTTGACCATTTACCTTGAGCAATGGAGTTCACATGGCGATATTCACAACTTTCAAAAACTGATTTGATTATTTTGATTGATGGACCCTTATGAATTATAGGAATATAGATAATCAAGGAATGGATCATTTTGGACACATATTCAGACGTTACGGTCGCTTCAAAAGGCAGAGAGTTTTGTATTTGTTTCAATGCTTACTATGCCGGTATATGTGAATCAATTAAACTTTGCTGCTCGTTATTTCAGTAAAAATACCTCATTCATCCATCCATCCATCCATCTGGTGGGCATTGTGAACATAAAACTTCAAACGTCTTCTGATTGTATTATTTGTGAGTGGCTTTTTATTAAAGAAGAAATCATACTTTATTAATTCCCCTTAGGGGAAATTCATTCTCTGCGTTTAACATTCTCTGCATTTAGCCCACTGCTCCCCGAAGCCACTGGTGTAGCAGCCACTCGTGTAGCGCCCGGGGACCGACTCCAGATTGAGGCCAGTGTCTGGTCAACAGCACTGACTGGAGGGTGAACCTGACATGTTTTTGTCAGGTTCAGGCTTCCTCAACAATATTCTTCACAGCAGGCCACTGCACACAACATGCATCTTTTTAGCCAGGGCATTGGATGCTTTTGCTAAGGTTATATTTGTGCAGTTTGCTTCACAGTATATAGCTGAAAAGGTTTTGCATTTGCTTGGTAATGCATTTCATGCATTATCAAGCCTTCAAACATTCAATAAACTATCATATTTTTAATGCGATAACAGTTCAAATACATTGTTTTGAAACAAGAAACTGCGTATTAGTAAAATAATATATTTATTTTTTATATGTACATGTACTGATTTGGTCTTAAACTTTGCTTAGGGCAGCGGTTTTCAAACTGTGGGTCGGGACCCACAGGTGGGTCACAGAGTGGGAGTGAGTGGCAAGCAGCCATTGAATGAATGAAGAATATCAATGAAAGGCTTCCGTGCTACTATCATGTTGTTCCATTCATTGGTCGAGAGTAAGGTTGGGCAGAGTAGATTACGTGGATGTAATCCTATTTAGCCACGTGCACACCATAGATCCTGGAGCACTCTGCTAAAAAATATTTGACGCACACACAGGTATAGCATTAGCTAAACAGGATAGGTTTTTGAAAATGACGTTACCGGTACTGTTTGGTGCATCTCTGAATAAATGTGTTTTCTCTAGGTGGGTCTTGGCACAAAAACAGTTTGGGAAACTCTGGCTTAGTGCACCTTAACGCTGCAGTGCGCACTTTTTTATTAAATGCTTTATCGCAATTCTGCCTCTAAAATAATAAACTAGGTGATTAGGCTTTTCCATATATTGTACGTACATCGATAATCATCAGAGAATGTTAAGATTAAGATTAAGTTTAGTGTATACTCTATTGTAGTCTATGTAATGTGTCTGCATGTGTGTGTGTGTGTGTGTGTGTGTGTGGGTGTTCATTCATAAACTGTGTATGCGTGGGATTTCTGTAAGTGTGTGTGTCCAGAATGCACTCGAGACAAGCGCTCTACAGGTGGAAACTCTCTCTCTCTCTCTCTCTCCCTCTCTGGCTGTCTCTCTCATGCCCTCTCCCCCAGATGTTGGTGCTGGGAGCTCAGATGAGGAGAGCCCTTCCTGGGGTCAGACAGCGGGAACCTCCCCCCATGTCTCCAGAGAGCCATCATTCATTGACAGGCTGTCTGTCAAGCAGAGAGATGTATTTAACACAGCACACATTGTAACATGTTACTGTGGACACAGAGGCAGATGGACCGGCATTATAATAATACCTATAATAAATACATACAGCTATATCAAATATACCTTCAGGTATAGTAAGACTAGACACACTTCACCCACCCCCCCCCGCTCTCTGTCAGGGAACATCTCTTCAACCTTATATCTTTTGCTCAATCTTTCCTTCCGTTTTCTCCATTCATTTATCTGCTCCTCACCTCTTCACCTCTCTCTGTCACAGGTTCCCTCTGACCAACTCCTCTCGTTCCCACGTCTGTGCCCATCCTCGCCACAGAACTGTGTGCTTTTTACGCAACTGTCGACAAGACGACAGCGTGGCCGAGAACACACGTTTTATAGTTCCTGTGTTTTAGAGAGGAAAGGAGTAAAGGACTGAATCCTTGTTTTCTTTTAGAGTCATTCCTCCTATAAATCACACGCTACCTGCAGACAAGTACAGGAAACACTTTATTATCTGCAAGAGAGAGAGAGAGAGAGAGAGAGAGAGAGAGAGAGAGAGAGATGATGGGAGACAGTAATAGAATGGGTGATCAAGATTCTGAGGGGGAGAGAGAGCTGTAGTAGAGCGAACGATGACATTAAGTCAACTCCCGGTGTGTTAAAGCGTTATGTTACGGCACATTAAATGTGTGTTTAACACATACAGTGTATACCGTCGTACTCGGCAACAGAACATTCACTGTAACCAACATAAACAGTTCATCTTCATATTCACCTTCTGAACGTTTAATATCACATTTAAGATACGAGATAATGTAACTGTTTGGTAATACATGTATTTTAGATATTTTAGATAACAAAAATGCTTTTAATAATAAATGTTAAGATCTCACTTACTGTATGGATGTTAAATTACTTTATTCAGATTCAACTTTATTGTTTTATTTGAGTATAAGAAACATAGTTTATCATCTGACCCAGATAATGCATAGTAGCATAAATGCATGTGCATAGCTATATGGGTTGCTTACATTTCTTTCAATTTATTTGCTGTAATAGCTATTACATATTTTAAAGATGTCGCAATGCTTATGGGAAATCTTCCAGGAGTGCGCAAACAAAGTCCAAATTAATATAGTGTCTCTGGTGCAAATCCTACTTAGAATCTAGCTAGCTAATGTAAATTAGCTGAGTGCTTGGAATAATTGTTTGCTTTATCGCTATTAGATTATGTAAATAATTTATTAGATGCCATTTCACTACAAACATAAAAACCATAGAGTAGTAGATTTCTCATTTCCAATATCCCAAATGTAAATCTCAAATTTATGTGAGGTATAAAAAAAAGCTTTATTTTTGTATACATTGCACACAGACTCTTTCGGATATGGCCATAGGGAAATTACAAATATTCCAAAAACAATCTTTTCTGGTGGGAAGTGGTTAATGTAAATAATAATTAAAAATACAAATACAAATGTTAAATTACAACCTGGCAAAGACAACTTCAACTGAATCAAGTAAAATGACAAGAAGCTCCATAAATTAGCTTAACACATGCATTAACAGTAGCCTACTAGCTAGAAATCCAGGTATCACAAAACTATGGCCATTGTCTCAAGCATGACCAAAAATGATGCAGTAACATGTATGTCGAGGTAGCACAATTCAATGGGTAGCATAGCTCGTCAGAACACCTGTTCATATCTTCAATTGTTTTGAAGCTTGTGTGGTTCATGGTGCTGAAGGTTTTCATAGAGATATTACTACAGACGTTTCCTTAAAATGGATTTATCTTGTTTTTACATGTTATTTTTAGTCTATTAATTTAGCAATACATATTTTTAACATAGCAAATAGTATTACTATACTGGAGCCAGGGTAAGTGAATGTGCATGAAAGATAGGCTTATGTTATAAGCTAAAGATAGGTCTTAAGTTCAAATGTTTTCTGATTTGAGGTGAGGGAAGGGAGGGCCCGTAAGAAAATGTTACGTCATTGCATAAGTGCAGAATGAGCACAATGAGGGCAACATGTCTTTCAGTATATACAAACAAAACAAAACTGTATGAATAAACATGCTTTAGTCCCAGCAAACTGTTCCTTGAGAGAAATACATTATTAAAATGAATTTGAGATATTTTAATGGATCAGTGCTGCTGCGTCTGCTTCCTTGTGCAAGTAGTGAAGAGTTTGCAAAACCTGCAATACAAAGAAAAAAAGCTGAAAAAAATAGATTTGCAATTGAGCCAATACCTCATAAAAGCTCATTAGCATGTATTATTTGTAATCTATTGAAAGACAGATATTTGGAATGTTTGTGCTTATGTTTGGTGACTTAAGAGTGCTATTTTTAGGATTGCCTCCTACATTTGACCGATAGGAATATGGCTCCTAGGTTTCCAGCCAAACAGTCCAAGAGGTAACCTCTGACCTCCAGAGGCTGACTTCCTTGATGACAGCCATCCATCAACCACTAATGGAGCGACAAGCTAATGGAGGAGAAAAGATGAAGAAAATCTATCACTCTCCTCCTCACACTCTCTAAATCCCCTGTCACTCACTGTCTCCCGTGTCTTTCGTTCTGTAGAACTTGTCCTCTCCGTCTCTCCCTGGCAACTGGCCAGGTGCCGTGCGGATGTCACAGTGGCTGATGAATTAGTGGTCCCTTCAGAGAGCGTCCATCAACTGAGCCATGTGATTGGCTCCTGGAGAGTTCCCAGGGAAATCACTTCTTGGTGTCGAGTTACACGTGTCTGTCTTGAGAGATGGAGGGACACGGGGTTGAAAATACGGAGAGATGAGAGGAGAGGATGAGACAGAGAGCAGGAGTAAAAAGCATGAACAATTAAAGAATGTAAAATTAACATAAAAGTTATTATTTTTCCATGGCATTCCCCTGAGCGCCCCAACCATTCACAATAAAATACACTTACATAACACACACACAAGCACAATGTTCATGTATACACATAAACTTGACTGGCGTACACACACACACACACACACACACACGCAAACCAGCTGCTAGACAATAGAAGATTTCCAGGAGGTGTTTAAACTTCCTGAGGGGTATTTGATTTGAATCTGACAGAGTCATTATTTCCGAAACTCCCAATTCCCCTAAAATATTCCTAAATAGCGTTTTGTTACACAGTAACAATAGTCCATGTACAACACCAGCTGTTTCCAAATACACACACACACGACTAATGGGAACAAATCTTTTACAGTCTCACAATCCCTATAAATATGATCGATG
Source organism: Forbesichthys papilliferus (assembly GCA_025399855.1). Classification (NCBI taxonomy): domain Eukaryota; kingdom Metazoa; phylum Chordata; class Actinopteri; order Percopsiformes; family Amblyopsidae; genus Forbesichthys; species Forbesichthys papilliferus. The sequence goes on along the minus strand of JAODOY010016286.1, from coordinate 6,721 downwards.
TTGCTCCTTTCATAGGTACTGGCCTATAGACGCACACACAAACGCATTCCAAGTTTTCACTTTATATGAGTCTTTCAAAACTACGGTATAGGCAGGAAAAACATGAAAGTATGTTCTAGATGATCTAACCCTGGTCCCGCTCACATAAAATGTGGTTTCATTAAGGTTTCATTAAAGCTAAAGGGAGTTAAACTGGGGTTACATGTCCTGTCACAGTTTAATCGTTTTGTTGGAAAACCTGTGCGGTTGGATAGTGTCTCACTGGTGATGATGTCATCACTGTTGGACAGTGTCTGAAGGATTTAGTGTTTCAGCAGGAAATCTCAGAAACTTGTTTTTCAATTACGTAATTTATAATAAAATATTTGAATATTCCTCTGTCACTGGAGGTATAATAACACAGCATACAGTATACGTCGAAGATATCAACAACACTCAAGGCACACACACATGCACAAGCCCACACCTGCATTATTTTGTTTCCCAAAACTCAAGGCTGAAATGTATTACAAGATTTAATATTAGAAAAGGTCTGGGCAGGATAGTATACTGGTCTGGGTGTCCTGGGTTCAATAGCTAATTGGCCAATTGGCTTGCCACATAGTAGTAGTGGGGTTATGTAGGCCTATTAGTAGGCTACGATACTGTCAGTATTGTACAGTTCATGATTGAAGATGCTTCAAGAAAACTTAGTAAGAACGTCTTCACAAGAAGTCCCATTCTTCATTTTAGCGAGATGGGACGAACCAAGTCCATTATGACTGCAGCCATGTCCCTGTAGACATCTGCCTTTTAGCTCCTATCTCTCCCTCTCACTTCATAAGAGCATGTCTACCTACACTTGACACTATGTGACATTTGCTCTCAGAATTTGGTGATGATATTAAGGACGCAATAATGCAACCATCTAACTTTTATTTTTAGTGAATGTTTGCCTGCTATTTCTGCCTGCTATGATTGTATTATGGTAGTCATGTTTTTATAATCTGTAGGTGTGATTCAGGTTGTGAGGTATTTTAGCTTTAGTTGCCATCCCAGAGGATAGATTCATGTAAATATAAGCACACCCTTTGGCCCACATTCTTTCATCACAAATATGATGTGAAAAGAAGATTTGGATCACTTTCAACTTACTATATAGCATTAAAAAATCTACTTGTTCTTACATAGGTTCACGGATAGGCCTACACCCGTTTATAAAAGTTTTATTAAATTTACCCGCAGATTTCCTTTCGTGCAAATGTTTTTACAATGTTCTTAATCATTTTCATAATTTTGATAATGTCCATGTCAATATAACTAATAATGATTAAATTTTTTGTCATTTGATTTGTGCATCATGTCAACAAATCTGCACAGTACATCATGTCACCAAATAAATTGCTGAAAGATTTTTTTTTTGCCTGCGAACCACATGATTCATCTTATTCACAGCAGGTGTGATTTGTTTGATTTTGAATGGAACATCCTGTTAGTTTTGCTGTTGTGGACATCTAACAGGAAGACATAAGTCTTTGGAAGCAGGAAACAAAGTTAAACCTGCCTAAGAGTTAAATCTGCCCAAGTGATCGTGAGCAAGGCACATCAGCATAATAGAATGTCGTGAAATTACACAGGGTTACAGACAGTTAACGCTGGTGTGTGGGGGTTCTGTAAGAGGTCAAATAGATGGTTTAACTCAAATATAATGTCTCCATAACTATAAATAATTTCATCCCCATAGGATATAGGGATATATATTGGATCTACAGATTACAGCAATAAAAATAATTAGCTCTTAATAGCCCTATTAGAGTTTGGTTACTGGCTAGCTAGAAATACTGACCTAGGGAAAGGCAGAGGCAATTAAACATAATCTCTAGGCAAGGTTCTGTATAGGTATTTTTGAAACATGAACTTTATTCCTACTGTATCTTATTTCAAGATACAAGCAACTTCCTGTGCAGGGATAAGATGTGATTTATGTTCCCTAGAGGGCTCTCCAGCTTCCACTAAAGACAAAGTTCCTCATAAATAAGGCTTAGAAAGGCTTGCCGCCGGCTCAGGCCTTGCTAGGCCTGCCTGTCTCCAGGAGGTTATAGTGACATTGTTAAAATACAACAATGAAATTTCCACAACAGCGACCAGGAAGTACGACGGCCCACAGGGACCACAATTCACTTTCCCCAAGATGAGATCAACCATTTTTTTATTCGGACTTCAAAGAAGAGTGTATGGAACATCAACAATTAGAGGTCAAAGGTTGTGGAAGGTTCTCGTCTCAACACCAGCACAAAAAAAAGGCAATGCTGGAGAACGTATTACTATAGTTCAACATTCTGTGGGTCTAAAATATCAGTTATAGTGGCTCTGTCAGCCAGAGGCCTGAGTTAACTGTATAATCCTTGAAAAATTAAAAAAAACATTGTAATTTATTGACATGAGGTTTTGGGTGTAGAGGAGAAACCAGGGACTATAAACTATAAACCTTCCAGGTGCTGTTTATGAGAAGCTACAGCTTCACAACCGTGATTATTATTTTGGCAAATATATTCCTTTTTCCATAAAAGTTTCAAAAAATTGCTTCAACTTGATACTTGAAGCAGAATAGACGTGACAATGTTAAAGTGGTTTTATGACTTTCTGCCACCAGATGTCACACTAGAGCACCAGCATCTCAAGCCAAAACAAATGCTTTGTGGACCACACACACTTACACATGAAGGTACATGACCACATAGCGGCCCGGCTATGTAAACAAAGAACAGAGAAGATTGAATTACACAACATAGAGGGAGTGTGATGTCATTCATGTCAACAGAAAATAGGTGTTTACTGATATGTTAATGTTTAACATATTGTATTGCACCCTTAAATGGAAATGACCGGTACTTACTTCAACAACAAAGATATATCACACTTGATAAATCCTTATCCTTATCCGGGTAACTGGCGACTTCACTTTGGGGTGTCGAAAGGCATTGTAATCCCACCATGTAAAAACAGAGATATATCATTATTTTCGTCCTTTGCAGAACTGTAATGCAAAGATTGTAGTATTATTATTTTTCCAATTGCTTACATGACGAAAAGCTGCATGTTTGTAAAGACAACAGTGTGACGTGCTTTGAACAAGTATTCAATAAAACTGTAATGAGTATGTACTGTAGGAGTTATGCATCAAACTCATAGACCCAGGATCTTTGGCCTGGGAATTAAGCAACCAGACTGCTAGACTATCCTGCCCACCCTCTCTCATGACCTCTGTCTGAATAATACGTAAGACTTGCCATTTTACATCTCTGTCTGCCCTGTTGTGGTGCCAGTAGCTCAATATGATGTTACCAGGAAGTCTGTGATAATGATAGGTCAGGTAAAGGTTAGCTAAACCAGACAAGTGTTACATTCAAATGTGTCCAGCACCTTACATAAGCTACCAATAACCCATGTCAAGTCGAGCGTGCTCAAACACATATGTTATGCCACAATGTTCCGTGACCTTCAAAAACAAAACAAATGACCATCAGGAAATACCACATCTCAGAACTGTAAGACTGTAATGATAGGTCGCTTAACACTGACACACAATCTACCTCATAATGAGTCACGCTGTGTATTACATCATAACACAGCATCAGAAACACCTTTCTTTCCATGGGCATGGGTAAACTTGTCCACTAGATGTTTAAACTGTTTGTTCAATTGTGGCATACAGTAGATGTACGTATCTACACTATTTACACCAGACACATATGTTCTGAGCTGTTCTAGATCTGTAGTTTACCTACTATGAAGCTATACTGCACAATGAAAGAATACTAAATCCCCAAAATGCTTTTTGCCATAGAAAAACAAGGTTTTCATATGGTGACACCGACAGGTTCATCCTACATTATTGATGATTCTATTGTTTAAATGCTCTGAAATAATCTGTGGAAACTGCCATATATTGTAGGTTCCTGCTACAAGCTACTGCAGTTGAAATGTTACCTTTGGCTGCTTAGAAATAAGTGATGGAAAAAGGAAATATACTAGAATGCACTTTTGCTAGGATGAGGAGTTAAGTTTCTCTTTAAAACAGTTAAATGGTGTACTTGTTTATATACAATTAACAATTTCATCATAACAAGAGATTGTAAAAGACACTTTCTACCTTGTGCCAAGTAGACCCATGGTAATTCAATAAAATACTGTTAATAGACGTATTGACTTTCAGTGTGACAGCCCATAAATAGCTCCTGGTGTGTAATTGCAGTGATGCACTGCCAAGATCCAGATTTCAGCTTTATCATGCAATCATGTATTTCTGTTAAAACCCTACATGTCAGTGGTTAAAAATGTTTATAGTACAGCCTGTCTCTAGTGTCTTAAGGATTAAAGGTGGAGAGGAGGTGAGGAAGAACTATTTACCTAGTCTCAAACTATTTAGACATTTACTGCCGTCTAGTGGACAGTCTTTGAAACAGCAATTGATGTCAATGTTTACTTCAGGTTAATTTCAGTTTAACTAAACTAATTTTACTCAAACTGTAATTGAAATCATAACACAAATTTAAAAATAATTGACTTCAAAACAGTTTATTACAGTTAGGGACTGGTAGAGACAATACAAATATATCCAGTACATGTGTTCCTTGAATAGACAATTATAACTTCCTATAATATCACTTAGCTACTGAACATCATAATATATAAGACACTACATATTAGCATGTCAACACTGCTGGCACTATCATGACAGTCCTTGTGTAAAGTTTAAAAGAATGTGTTTCATAAATGTATAGTACATCTTGAAATATAACCAGAGGTAGTGCAACAACATAATTTCTGCATTCACTCACTGTCTTCAACATATGAATACAGATACGGTTCTCACAAGGTGGCCATTTATGGGGGGAAAATGTCACTGTTCACTGTCTTCTAGATTAGGCCACATCAGAGTAGGCTCTAAGCATGTAGGCTAAATTACATTTCCTGCACGGGTGTTAGACCTTAAAGAGACAATAAGAATATACAAATGTTTTGCTGAAAACAGATTTTCTTAGACTATTTACTGCCACCTAGTGATGCAGATGTAGCTGTGCTAATACTAGTTCATTAGAAACAGCCTTTATTTGAGTAGCGGTTAAAAGGCTGGAACATAGGTTGGAGAGGCAGGTATTTTTATTGACATGCATGACAGCCAACTAAATAACCATAGAGGACGTTCTGTTGGGAAAACTTAACGACACAAGCTATTTGCAGGTCTATAATAATACAAAAAAAACTGTTAAATAAGTATGGTTACTGCTTAAAAGAAACAGACCGTAATTACAACACTGCACTAGCATCGAACCAGAGTGGTTTATAGTACAGTGAGTGACAATCCTAACAGCTAATGACAATCTGCTACCTCACACTCTGATAGTGCCAACACGCTTACAGGGTATGTATCAGACCTTCAGCATGAGTCACTTTGTGACGTAATGCTAATGAAGGGAGGCTGAGACTATATGTAAACATGGCAACATGGTAAACATGGCAACCTCCACCACGTAATGCAGGTAACTACGGTGACCTAAAGAGGCATTTTACTGCTGAGAAAGGCTTTAGGATTGATTCTGACTGCTTATATTCAGGAGTTGGCTTTCTTCTAAATATGTCATGATGAACAACTAGAATATAGTCTATTCCTTTATAATGTTGTGTGTTACACACGTTATGTGTGTGACACAAACACCTGGTATGTATGCGCAGTTGTTCATTTCAAAGCCATGTACATTATATCTGTCAGGATAAACCCTCTCGTCATTTAAAGAGGAACAGATGGCTTAATAGGAACTGGTCTGAAAAACATATTATTATTATTATTATTATTATTATTATGTTTTGGTGGAAGGAGGAAGGGGGTGTCCGGAGATTGCATGGTGATTTTCAAATAATATTTTATTATTAGTATATCGAAGAATGTCTAGATTGTATTATTACTACTTTCCCAAGGTGTCACCGGTCAAGAGGGTTAAGTACAGTTGAGCTACAGTAGCGAGAAAATGAGAGAGAGAGAGAGAGAGAAAGAAGGTAAAACCCATTGTGGCTCCCTCCCTCAGAGCTTGGCCTTGGCCTGGAAGAAGGACATTATGGCGTTCATACACTCGTCTGAGAGCCAGCGCTCCACCAGGCGCTCCACCTCCGCGTCGTTCACCGCGTGCAGCTTCTGGGCCTCGGCCGCCCGGATCAGCTGCTTGGACAGAGCCAGGGACTGGGGGGGGTGGGGGGGAAGCAGGGGGTCAATACTTCTCTATGAGTTGAAGCATGATATGGGCGATCACGTTCTGGTGCCAAAAGCAACTTTTTTACATTGACTACCATGTAAATCTAAAGAGGCCAAACTTCGCTAATCGGCTGGTGCCAGAATGTTTTTTTTCCCACTATATACATTATAATCCATCACTGCTACTAGCCAGATACTGTAACAGTACCGGTAGCAGTATAGCTGCAGTATAGATTTTGCATTTATAGAATTTTAAGAACTTTAATTATACCAATTTAAAATGAAATGCTTATTTTGTCATAGTTACTTATATTTGTAGATATATAACAGCTCAAAATAATTTTTCGCGCATAGCAGTGGTTGGTAATCAAAGGCAGTTGGGCTGAATATGAATATATTCCATCCGCGGTAGTAACACTGCTTTAGCTCCAACTATTATTTTGCCTGTTTGCTCAAATTCCCGATGCTGACATCTGCCGAGGTGAGATATAT
>JAODOY010016285.1:1627-25785 GCA_025399855.1 Forbesichthys papilliferus | reverse complement strand
GACTGCTACAATGAAAACAATGCAATTGCAATCTGCCTCGGAGGACTTGCCATTAGAGGGTACGTTTTCGTTTGGTTGTCACCTGGGCGTGTCTGTGTGTCTGGCTGTCAGCAGTCAGAGACAGACAGAGACAGCTGTCTCAAAAAGATAGATTCTCATTAGATTTAGTTGGAAGTCTCTGGCCGAAGACCAAGGACAAATCCATCTGAATCCATGAAGCATTTAGGCTTCTTCTATATCACTTAGAGCTAGGGCGAAAAATGTGTGGAAAGTTTTCAGTGAAAGCTGTTGATTTTAATGTTTTGTTATATTTCTTTTATTTTTTGCCTTCCTGCTTTTATTTCTTTATTTTCTAAATTTAATTTATTATTATTCTTTATGGATTGATCAAATGGGTTTATACATTTTGTTTACTTTACATTTTATCGACATTAGTTGATGAATATAGGCCACCTAACCTGATTCAGGCATTTATGCAGGTTTTTAAAAAGCAAGATTTAATAGATTGTATAGTTAAAAAAGCTATATGTATTTCGAAAACAATTCTATTAAATTGTTTGCAGTGATCCACATCGCCTGTCTTTGCAGTAGCTATACAATAAGAGGAAGACTTTATTATGTGTTGAAAGTGAATAGTGTATTTTTCAGGTTTTTCCAGGATTGCAGGCTGTTGGCTCACGCCGCTTAACTTTTAGTTCAAACCTCTCCCATTCAACAGAGGTTCAAGTTTTTCTTGATTCAGATTTTTTCTCTTTCTCAGTGTGTGTGTCTCATCACACCGTAAAAACAATTAGCTCTGCAGGTTATTCCAGTCCACTCCACAGGGTGATTTATGTAGCCTACACCTAAACTACTGTAATGTATCTAATAGGCCTATAGGCTAGTAACTACAATATATAGCCTATTTCAAGGTGGGAACCATGTGCTTTATTTTTCTTCCTTCCATGGAAAGTATGACATCACATTTTAGTCATTGCCACAAGTGTCAAAGATTAAGATAAACTTCTAACATTTTGTGTGTGGGAAAATAAACTTGTCCGGTGTTAACTACGTATCATGTTACGTTATAGTGTTGAAATATGTTAAGTGCAGAAATCCTTGTTAGGTTTTACAGGAACTGGGTGGTGATACTGTAGCCTACATATCAAGTGGGCACCTCTCATTACAGATTTAACGCGACCGCACAACCCGTCTGGGAGGTTCAAAGGGGCGTTTTGGCAGCCCATATCAACTCTTAGCGCCCGTCAAACCGTACATTTAATGTTCTACCCTTCCATTAGGCCTAAGATTTGCCTCACACATTGATTCCCAAACCCATCATCAGTCTCGACGTAATAACAATTTTCAGGAAGGGATAGAGATCAGTCTTTAAGATTTGGAGACAGTTGAAATTAGTCCCCCATGCTTGGGTTGTTATTTTCATTTCTGCTGTGACTTCTAAAAACAGATTATTGAAGGAGAGTGTAGAGGGCATGCCACATTGCAGCATCGCTTGTATGATGCAGAGGCATCTTTGTCATATCTACAGAAACCTTTTGCTGATCTACATCAGATAACTTGATCCACCAATTTAATTGGCTGGTTGCACTGTAACCGACTGCAATAGGCTAGCATTTCACAGTGCTGGCCCACATGATAGTCAGTTACATTCCTGCCAACCAATTATTTGGTGTCACATTTAGCCTACACACGGCACACCTATCTAAATGAGGGAAGCTGTCAAGTTTTTGGTTTTCTTTTTTAAAAAGTGACTCCTGCTTGGATATGTGCCAATATATCAAATGGTCATTCTCATAAACTAATGTTATGTTATAAACATATTTTAAATTGTTTACATATGTTGTAAACAATTACGACATATGTAATTGTTTCAAATGCTGTAAACAATTAAACTTGGCCTGAGAGACTAATGCAATTAAATAAGGCGAAGTTTAAATAAATGAATGCCTCCTGGTTCTATGATTAGAATACATTCGGACCTTTATTTTGAAAAGGTTTTATCGGAAGTTAATTTCACCTGCTGGGTGGGAGCTTGACGGTTGTGTGATAGAACCAGCGGTAACGGTAGCCTACGTTATGGTCTACGACGTCTTCAGCATCTTTATCCACTCTGCGCCCATCTGCTCTCTGTAAGTAGCCTAATCTATTATGCAAAAAACTACGTTACTAAAAGGACGTGGGTCTATCTACCTAACGAGATATCGTGCCGGGGCTAAGCATCTAATAAAGTTAAATCTGAGAAATTGAAGATACGCATGTACCTGCTGCACTGATGCATGTGCGGGTCGTACTCGTAGTAAACGTGTGTGCGTGCAACAGAGGATGCGCTGCGCATAGTATAGCCTATACTACTGTGTAGAGCCTAGTTATATGATTATAGCGCTGGCCATGTATTTTAGTTGCATCTACACTGCACATTCTTACGCACTACAGCTTGCTGGGACTAATAAATGAGCGTATCCAATTCAAAACCATGTGCCGAAGTGGTTAATACATGGCAATGAACCAGCTAGCCTCGCGCGTCGATTCTTCTATATTTACACATTCATAATCAGTGTTCATTATTATGCTGGATGTGGTAGCGTAGGCGACATGCTTTAGTCTATATGGGAAATATGCTAAGATGTGGGAGAATATTGGCTACTACTACAGTGACATCACGCTGGCTATAGTGTTTGGGTTTGATGCATGATTGATTATTGGCTTGTGCAGGTTACCCTTGACAAACAATTGCAAAGTTGCTAAGTCATTCATTCTCGGTCTGTTCAACTTGCATAGAAGCTGATTTGTTTTTGTAATATTTGCACAATATTGTTTATATTATTTAGTTGACGCTGCTGTAGGCTAAGATAATGGAGATTATATTAGATAAACTAGATCCTGAAAGCGTTATAATGAGCAAAATGGTTTTAATGCACCTGCGTCGGCAATGCTATTATATTTAAGATGATCTTAGAAATAGCCTAACGATATACCGAAGTAAGCTGCGGCATATGTTTTTTGTTGTTTATTTCTTCAGTAGCTTTTATCCCACTTAAGTTGTTCGCCATGTATGGTGATTTAAAGGGACACTCTGCTCGCCTTTGTCGTTTGGGAACACAACGGTGTGTGCGTGTGTGGGGTTGGGGGGCGTGGGAGGGGCTCGCTGGTTTCAACCAATCACGGTGGTTGTTTTGTTTTCAGACTCACACTCCCTCATTTGTTTTTACAAAAACATTTCAAGGTTCCAGTGGTAAAGAAGTAAGACAAAAGCAAAGCACACATACATTCACGACTCGCATGCTTGATATTTTAGTAAAGTCGTATTTCTATACATGTACATTACATATGTGTGGTGTCAGCAATAAACCACCACAGCTTCTGTACATTACATGGTTCTTGTGTGTGTGTGTGTGAGTGTGCGCGACCACGCACATCACCCTGACACCCAAAATAGGCCACTGTAATCATCTCATCAGCCCGTCTTCCTTATTAATGTAGCCAGGTTTGCATGTGTTTTCTTACATAACGCCGCCACTGTCAAATCTAGGCTAAGCTGCGGCCCCCTTGATGTGCCTCCATGCAGCGAGTACAGGACTTGTGGAGCGAGGGAGATATGACAGCCTGGATGTCTGATGCTGGGGAAGGGGGGGGGCGACACATGCAGCAAATAAACTGCCTGATCACGGAGCTCAGTGAAGTGGCCTGGCTAAATGTGATCCTTGCTGCTGCTGAGCTGCCTCAACCTGATATCCATCAGATGTTGGACGGCCGAGGATGACAGGAACCTGGATCAACATCTCACATGTGTTCCTGACCTGGATGAACATCCCACACGTGTTCCTCACATGTGTTCCTGACCTGGATGAACATCTCACGTGTTCCTCACATGTGTTCCTGACCTGGATGAACATCTCACGTGTTCCTCACACGATTTCCTGACCTGGATCAACATCTCACACGGGTTCCTGGTCTGGATCAACATCTCACACGTGTTCCTGACCAGGACCTAAATTGCCAATAAAAACTGACAGCTCTCTGACACCAGTAAAGACCTTCACATAAGCTTAATAGTTTAATACCTAGAGCTGTACACCTTTCTGTGGCTATACAGTATGTGCTACTGCAGGGTTAGCAAGTTAGCTAGCTAACTATGTATTCTGTGCTAACAAGCAAGCTTGCCAGTAATTGTGTCCCGAGTAGAGAGGAGAGTTCTTAGTTCTAGTTTGGTTCAATTGTTTTCTGAGCTTGTCAGGGTGTGCATGCTGTGTGTGTGTGTGTGTGTGTGTGCGTGTGTGTGTGTGTGTGTAAGGTAAAGGTGTCACACACACATACATGTTGCGAAATCCATCCTCTGCATTTAACCCATCCCTCAATGGAGCAGTGGGCAGCTGCTGTGCAGCGCCCGGGGGCCAACTCCAGATAGGAGCCGTGTCTCTGGTCACATGGCCCTGGTTGGAGGGTGAACCTAACATGTTTTTAGATGGTGAGGGAAACCAGAGCACCCGGAGGAAACCCACGCAGACATGGGGAGAACATGCAACTCCACACAGAAAGGCCGGGACGATCGTGCGTGTGTGTGTGTGCGTGCGTGGGTGGGTGCGTGCGTGCGTGGGTGTGTGTGCGCTTGTGTGTGTCTGAGACATCTAGTAGTATAATGTAACATAGAACTACTTTAACTACATACGTAATATGATTCTAATTATTATAGAGACTGCAACTGTAAATTACATAATTGTACGTACATTCTACTAGAACAATAATATGCTATTTAGCCTTGTGATTAAATCCTGAGGGTGCAAGCTTCAGTTTGATACAGCCCGAGTCTGGGCAACTTGTAAATCGCTGTGCTTCAGTACTTGGTCTCGTGTTGTGGACAGTCCAGTAGCAGGGGGGTGTATACTAGTTTAGTTACTATGGTAACCAGGCGTGCCTCTGTGTCTTTTGGCAACAACACCACAGCGGTTCTGACAATGTGCCCAATGTGCCAAACAGTTCTGGGTTTGAATCTAGCTGACTGTGGTTGAAGTTGGCAACTCCTCTCTCTATATTTGTGTCTGCTCTCTCTCTCTCTCTCTCTCTCTCTCTCTCTCTCTCTCTCTCTCCCCCCCCTCCCTCTCTCGCCCACCAGTGTTTGGTTTCCATCAACTGGGAGTTCTGTGCAGCCGACGCTGGTATATCGCCATGGTGACACAGCTTTGTCGCTAGGGGTGAGCTGTCAGAAATACGTGCTGCTGTCAAACAAGAGTTTACACACCGAGATGGGCAGACAAAGTGACTCGATGTTTGTGAGCTAACTTGATTTAGTTAGTTTATTTGAACCTGTGTAAACAAGCAGCAATGTCAGCAACTGGGTTTATCTACTTACCGTAATATGCAGTTTTTATGTAATTAGCAGGTATTATACAATAATAATGTCCAAACCACTTTTTTCAAAATATTTGTTGTCTCTAAAGGTGTTGTTCTTTAGTCAATTTTGTAACTCATAACTTTAAACTGTTTGTTTTCGATAGATTTACACGCAGTGATAGTAATTATAATAATATGTCCATCATTCATACATCTGGAAGTTTTGTTCACAGACAAGTTTTGTAAGAACATTTCTTGTCTGTTGTATGAAATTTCCCTAAAACCACAAAACTCGTGTGTGCGTGCCTGCGGTCATTTGTTTGTTCATGCGTGTGTGTGTGAGTGTGAGATTTACCACTAGGCTTCCAGAACCCCATGATACTTGTCAGTATTGTAGTATCGTATGCTTGTATACTGTACTAACTGTATGTAATGTTTTAGCAGAATTCATATTTTTTCTCCATCACCATCAACTCTCACGCTGCGAGGCGACCTTTACTCTATGATAGCATATTGTTCACTTGGTTGATTAATTATTTGGTTATTTAATCTAATCGATACAGTAAATATTTAATTGAAATGTTTAATAGCCTACCTACCAGTTATTGCTTGGTTAAAAGCATACAGTTCACAGAACAAAAACACTTATATAAAGTCACTTATAACTTTTTTCTGGTCATTATGGGATTAGAGTAAAGCATTTTGTGAGGTTTGTCTTTGACAAGGGAGGACACTATTTTGAATGGTTGATTGCAATAAGGGTGATTGACATTCACTTTGTCATTGTCAACAGTGCCAAAAGTACATGGAACCTGCTTTATAAAGAGCCGAACATTGATTTTAACAGCTCTGATCTGAATGATTTCTCGCCACAGGATCGATTGTCATTGTGGTATGTTTGCGGGACAAAGGCCAGGCCTCCTTCTCTCCTGTCACTGTTGTTTGGTATAGATATTGTAGAGAGGATCCTTTTGAACGACCGTTTCTATTAGGACGCGGATAACCATGTCGTGGGGCCACATCGTGTTCCATATTGGATCTGCAGTGTGTGAGAGAGATGGGAGCAGGTGACTTTGCAGAAGGACAATTAGATTAGAACGCGGAGGTCGTGACCTACTGGATATGAGCTGGACCGCTGACTAACAGCACCTCCATTCCAGTCCGAGGTCGAGCCAGAGGTCAACACACACACACACACACACACACACACAGCCCTGTTGACTCGCTAGTGCCGTACAGCGGCGCACCTCCTCCTCCACCTCCCGCCCTTTAACTCCCATATCCTTGCTTCTGTCACTCCCTCGTTCACTCTCTCCTTCCTCCCTGCCACCTCCTTCCAGCGCTTACTCACTCCTTTTCTCCTGTTTTCCTTCTCTCCCTCCCCCTCTCTCTCTGTGTGTGTGTGTGCGTGCGTGTGCGTGCGTGCGTGCGTGCGTCACTAGAGTGGACCAAAATGTCAACAGAAGTTCCCCCGACCTTGTGTGAACCAAGCTCTCGGATTGGACGATTGAGCTGATGCCAGCAGCCACAATCGTGTGATTGCTTCGGTGTTCACTTATCATGTTCCCGAAACCTTTCGTCGTTGTTGTAGTTTAACTCTTGCCTCACCACCGATGGTATAAAATAACGCATATATTTATTATATAGAAGGTGTTCATAACGTGCCGCACATTTCAAAAATGATAACACAGTGAGCCTTCACCGGACAGGGCTGGATACACTGTAGACTTTGGACACGCGCACACACCCCGGTCGGGCTAGCTTTGTTTCTAGACAGACTAAGGCATATTTATGTGTAATTTTGCACGTGCTCCATTTTGTTATTGTACTGGCCTGCCTGTGCTCCCTGTTGTCGGGCTGGTTTACATAAGGACAGGAGCTGTAGTGTTGTGTGGGCGCCCGGGCGGCTGGCTGTCCGCTGAGCGGCGAGCCACTTCCTGGCTACGGCACCAGACTATGCCAGAAGGACATATGGAGAGAGAGAGAGAGATAGAGAGAGAATGTTGCTTTGGCAGCATGTATTTTAACTTTCATGTCATGATGTCAATAAAGTGAATTGAATTGAGAGAGAGAGAGAAATTAATTTACCTAGTTTTCATCTGCTCTTGTTATTACTATGTTATGTTTTTATGCTCCAAAGTTTACTTTAATCACATTAATATGAAAAAAAGTATAATATTTTGGCAATATGTACGGGATATGTTCCCGTTACATCATGGTAATAAACATAAATGTTTGTGTAAGAAAGAGAGAGACCCTGTGGAATTTTGGGAGTGTGTGTGTGGAATGTGGATTTATGTTTTTATTTTACTGTGTGTGCGCGCGCGAAACCAGATGTTCTACACTTTGATAACGGGGATTGGAACCAGTGTCATTCAGTTGAATGAACAACCAAACCTCATAAAATTATACAAATTGATTTGAAATAATCAAATTATCGGTCAAGGAGCATATTGAGTAAAAATGAGTTTCATTTACATTATTTACTTACATGTAGTGTAAAATAATATGTATTTTTTGAATTAGTGTATTTCAGGATGCTTGTAAGTAAAACATGTTTTAGCTTTAGTTATACTTATAGATTGAACCATATTGCCATTTTATATAATTGTGTATATATATATATTTATAAAATAATCAACTTAATAAATGGATTATGTAAATAATCAATAACTATAATTGGAGCCCTAGATACTTACAACTTTTCACAAACAGAACCGGCAAGCCGACCATTACTGTATGTTGAGCTCTCCCTCCTGCCAACGCTAAGCTTTGTATTTAATAAAACACTAAATAGGGACAATGTTGTCTGCAGGGGTTGGACTAGAGGCAGGCTGAGTTTCCAGCCCTGCAGTGGCTCATGGTGATAATGTGATGATGATGGTTTAAGATTCATCTGAAGAATCCTGTGAGGTTTACTCACAACAAACTGATCTGAGCTATCAGAGACTGAGTCATATAACAAGCTGCAAAACATATTTTAATCTTCTTTGTGTACCAACTGACACCATGTTGAGTCATCTGTGAAAATTTCACTTATGAAGTGGGATTATTATTTTATTACACTCCATTGGCTAGTTTTGAATCTTGGAGAATACCGTCTGGTGACTAGTAACCCTTTTCCTTTACCAGCAGGGGTTTTAATGCTATTCTAATACCCCATTATTGTAAACTTCCAACACACCAGAAATGAATCATGCATTAGACCTATTTGCCGTGACACGGGACCGTATGGTGCCCACTTTGAATTAGTCATACCCAGACGGTTAGCATAGGGTACAACCTTGCACGCTACACACACACACGCGCACACACACACACAGAGAGTAAATAAACCCCTAAAGGCTGTTTTGAATGTCTCCCTGAGTGGAATGTAGGCCGGATATTGTCCGCTAACAAACAGGCCAGGTAGCCCTTCAGTCTCATCAGGGGAGCTGCAGTCTGACACCTGTACACCTACTGTACAGGTGTCAGACTGCTGTAGAGCCCTGGAGCAAGGCACCAGACCTCACTGAATGCCTTGTGGGTCCTGATTCAATTAATTTCTAATAATAAGTTAATGCTTCAAGCGTTTTGTTCTTGTGTAAAATGTGTGTCCCACGCTGACTGCTGTTGCCGTGTTGGTAACTCATTTAAACTTGCTCACTGTTTAGAAACATGCTCACAGACAGAATAAGCTTTCTGTGCGTGTGCGCATGTGTGTGTGTGTGTGTGGGAGAGGCTCATCTTCTTTCAATTCTTGTTTGTTTATGTTACTTTGAAACACTCTTTCTTTGAAACGTCACATATTTTATGCATGTTTGTGTGGACATGATTCCCGATATATCTATTCACTCTAACATGTAACTACACGGGCGCGCTTTCCCCTTTAAGAGATGCAGGAAAAAATCAGGGTCTGGGCGGAGTTTCTCGACTGGTGGGGGCGTGGCTTCCCATGGAAACAGGTGTGTGTGTGTGTGCGCTGACCTGCTGACAGCGATGATGTCATTCTCTGTCTCTTGTCACCTGGGAGCCGGCTTCTGCCTAGGTAGTGTAGTGCGGCCAGTCTTTTGAGTGAGTGAGAGAGAGAGAGACACACATCAGGATAAGGTGAGAGAGAGAGAGAGAGAGAGACACGCACAGGTAGAGAAGGAGAGAGACAAATTGGAAAAGAAGAAGAGAGAGAGAGAGAGAGAGAGAGAGAGAGAGAGAGAGAGAACGCACGAAGCCGCTATCACACTCCTGAGTCTTTCCCGCAGGCGGTGTGTGTCTAGGGGAAAACGAGCTTGGCAGGGAGCAGATGTCCTCCAGTCAGTAGGAGACGAGTGGCCATTGAAACTAATTTGAATGACGTTTTTGTTGAGGTAAGGAGAGCTCTCTTCTATCTCCCAGCTGGGAGAACTACAGCGGCGTGTGTCTACTATACAGCACAGCGGGCTGTGTCATTGTCAGGTTAACGGCAAGACGTGTATATCTCTATGCCTCTATCTCAGATGCGTGCTGACAGCTATCGCTGTGTTCAGATGGTAAACGTATTGTTATGCTACGGTAGGCGGTATTCCTTGTAGGCCTACAACACCACCAAGCAGGACACGCAAGAAATAGGCTGCCAACTTTGTTGCCATTTACAACAGGTGTGACGGTATCACAGTATAGCCTGTCTAAGGTGCTCAATTTGAATTCAGATAATTATTTAACCAATAGAAATAGGTTGCAGGCTTTGATACTACCTACTGTAATACGAAGACGTTGAGCTAGTTATCTGTTCAGCTGAGACTGCTGGCTCTCGCTACTGTGGTTGTAGCTAATCAGCTTCCCTATGTTAACGGTAAATATATATTATATAATTGATTTATTGAGTAGCCTCTATGTTGTCGTTAAGAAGAGTCATCCTGATTTAAAATGGAGATGATGTATTTCAGTTTTTTTTTCTCATATTGACTTCATACGTTTTCAAAATATTTGGTAATCAAACCCCTGAGAAGTGTCTAGCAAATGTTTACGTTTCTGAATATACTGACTGTAACACCAACAGGATCATTTATCTAATTGTGGTGTTTGCAAGTTATTTGAGTTTTGGTTCTGCTCTTAGAAAAGGCTCATATTTAAATCCAGTCTCACTATTTATTTTACTAAAACATTTGTGTAGAGATACTAAGCATGTAGTCTGCTGACATCGCTCTAGTTGGGTTTCAGCTGAATGCCCGAAAGCTCCTTGTTAAAACAAACATGGTGGGGGGTGGGGGGGTGGGTGTAGGTGTGGACCCTGACCATCCTCTGCTTGTTCTAATGACCTCACCAGCCAGCAGGTGTCTGCTCTGTCTGACAGCTTGGATATGTGCTATACGGTGTGAAGACACTCACTAATGCCCAAGGGTGTGTGTGTGTGTGTGTGTGTGTGTGTGTGTGTGTGTATGTGTACACGCCTTTGTGTGTGTGTGTGTACACACCTGCGTGTGTGTGTGTGTTTAATCATATGACTTGGGGAGTAAACAGTACAGGTGTAATACGGAGAGGATGATGTCATACAGGAAGTGGACAGTACAGTTAAATGAGCAGCACTGAGGCACGTGCACGCACGCACAATCAGGGTAACTCTACCGTAGACATGGTGTCATATAACAGTGCTTAGTCCTAATACAGGGAATTGAGTTCAGTAGTTTAACTGACTAAATACAGAGGAGATTGGTTGGTTGGTTGGTTAAACCACAATGTCTGTCTGTTTTAAATTACATATAATTTCACTGAAACTTAACTTAAAATGCAAAAATGCACAAACAGTTTTTATAAAATAAATGTGATAGTAAGACACAGTAGCTGCATTTTATAGATGTAGTGTTTGAGATGTGGGTTTTAGTCAGTACAGAGTGACAGAATAATACTTCATCACAGTATTATGAAACAGGTATTAGTAATAATTACCACTGTTAAAGGTATAGTCAGCTAATGCAAGATAATGGCAAAATAATGTTCAAATTCAACAAATATCTCAAATTTCGCTATCTTACTGTTCTGTGTGTGTTAGAAAAAGTATCCGATTCTTCTACACAGCCCTGGCTCCGTAAATAGTAACATAAACAACAAAGCCATTGTACTACGTTTTGCTTCACAATGCATTTTAATCTGCAGATGGATGTTTTCATTTCAGTTCAAAGTTAGCAAGCGTTCTTGCGAATAACTAACCCTTCATTTAACTTCAGATTAGTTAGTATTCTTATATTAGCATTATTTTAAGTCTTCTGTCCAGAGTTAACCAGAAGAAACGTGCACACACACACGTGTGCGCACACACACACACGCACTTACTGTCCCCGAGGAACTGCTTCAAAGCAGGAACAAACGCAGGACAAACAACAGTCACATTAATTGACCCGGATGAGGTCTTGCGCCGCAGCCTGGCTCGACTGAGTGGGGCCTGGAAGGAGCTCACAGACGGACAGAAAGCATCCCCCATTGTCCTGGTTGGGATGCTTTGTATTCAAACAGGAGCTTTTGTCTCCGGCATGAATGGCCTGTATTGGGATTGCGCTCTAATTGCCTGATTCAAAGCGACACAAACTATGTTTATACTGAAGCCCTTTTCTCTTCTATCTGTTATGCACCTGCAGTTTGCCTCTATTTCGGTCGTTGTCAAACTAAGTTGTGGTCAGGAGATTACGTTACAGTCGTCACGAGAACATTTAAAGAATAGTTCATTTATTAAATAGGGTTTAATTGTTTTTTATTATTATTTACAATAACATTGTAATATAATATATATTTTCCATGTATTTATGGGATTTCTTAAAATATTTGTATGCTGGGAAAATAAGCAGCTCACATTTTATGACATCTCCCAGCTATGAATTTCTTTGGAGAATGCTGCTCTAGAACAATCAGGTGTTTGTGTGGAGGAAAACAAATATTTTCAAACATATTTTCCTTTTATCACAATAAAAGCCCACTAGCGCGCTCACTGGGCTGACTCTGTTACGCACAGTTGTCCAACACAGGCCATTTGGCCAGACAACATGTCATGAGGGTGCACACAAGTCTAGCCTCAAGGCACGACATTAAGGGAATGTGTGTGCGAGAGAAACAGAGGTGTGTGTGACTGTGAACAGGAGGAAATGTTGATTGTTTGCCATATTTTATTTTGTCGAGAGATGCGTTTTTTTTTGTTTTTTTAGCGCATCAGGGGGGAGTGCGTGTGTGCAGCCTGGCGGATTCAGATACCAAGACAGGCTCTATCTTGAGCTGGTTCTTTCAGATGTGTGCCTGTATCCTCCGCCGCTGTGCCTAGGTTCTCTGTGATAGCTCTGTTTTATAAATAAGCATATTTTCACACGAGAGCCCTCTAAAAGGCCCAAGCAAATCAAAATGTACAGTAAGCTCTTAAGGCCGCCACCCACTGAAGGCGTCGACGCGTGTCAAGAGACACCAGGATTTTAGAACTAGTTCATTTTATCGGGGCATCGCCCACTGGCAGGGTCTGACGCACGTTAACGCCAAGGTCAAGGTTTATTTCTTGGGCGTCAAGCCATAAACATGCATTAGATATCTGCAGGTTCCTGAGCTCCTCTGTCAATTTGACTTTACCTTTAAAACAACGCCACCAGGGGGCAGTGGCCTTTACTGTACAGTTACATTTACGGCATTTGGCAGACGCTTTTATCCAAAGCGACTTACATGTAGTACATTTGTCAGTAGTTGGACAGGTCATATACCAGCAAGTATTAGCAAACAATCCATCCAATACATCACAACCAGAGCTATAATTCCAAGTACACCGTGTCTGGTACTGTAGTTTTAAAGGCAGGGTCAGTCCCTCTCAAGAACACTTGCTAACTTCAAATCAAAACAAAAACAACTCTCCCTTCTGTGCCATAGGGTGCTCCTTTAGAAGCTCCGCCCCACACATTTGGAAACACATTGTAAAGGCTAGGATATTGTTGATGATGTTGTTGTGAGCGGTGTTCCTATTTACGGAGCCAGGGCTGTGTAGTAGTGCCTGATTCTGTTTTTTCAACACACACGAAGATTGTAAGCTAGCGGACTGCGAGGAGATAAATTGTGAATTTGAGACCAAATGTATTTGCTTACAACTGCTAACTATACATTTAACTGCCACCTTGATTGCTTTAAATACAGTAGAGGAATAATTGCTAACAACAGCTGGGTTTTACGTGGATGTGATCTAATACGTTCCGGTTTCTACATGTGTACAATCAGTCGGTTATGTACTCTAAGTCACGTAGAATCAGTCGGTTATGTACTCTAAGCAGTCACGCTACGATTTAATTTTCCTCTGGACTCGAGCGTGGATGTAAGGCGCACTAGCAAGAAGGGTTAAACTGGTAGCATCTAATAGACTGTATAAATATATAACTGACAGGTGATAATAGGCCTGACACCATTGTCCAAATACAGTACATACTGTACTGTATTTGCAGGGACAGCAGGAATGCTCATAAAGGATAATGATACAGTGCCAAGTTAAATACAAGGCCCATGACGCATTAAGAACTGTACTTATCACAATTCATATCATAGTTGGTTTACAGTAACTGCCCTACTCATTCCAGTATACTATCTTCTAAAGTACCTTGCATTTTAACTTGATTGTCCCAATGAGAGCCCTTAATAGGTGGGTTAACATTACTACTGTATCTGTGTAGTAAGTCACTGAAGGAATGGGCCACCTTATCTTGGCATCATACTATCTTTCTTTCTTGTTTTAAGCTCTAAAGGGAACCTGGCAGTGTCCTGCTCTTCCCGTTGGGATGAGAACCTTGACTGCACCATGTGAAATTTTGCGAGTCGGGCAGTCAACAGTTTCTGTTGACTTTACCAGATAACTGTGTACTACGCGTTTAGCACCGCTTCTCCCTTGGTGTGAAGTTCCACAAATGTCTGTCAAGATAAGCGTAACCTCTGGCGTATCTACAGGACAGTGCCGTGGAACTTCTGGGCCAAGGATTTTCCTGTCCTGCGATCAAGCCAGCCCACATGCTGAGTGCTTCAACAACCCCTCTCCGACTAATGGAAAGGCTGTCTTCTCCTCCCTTCCTGTGAACCACCACAACAAAATCTCGGCTGAACACAGTGTATCTTTGTAGGCTTAAAGTGTTGGATTTGGTGTGAATTCAGTTTGTTCATAGTGGTGCGTAAAGTTTAGCTTGAAAAGCTTGCCTCCTTTTTGTATTACAGTGCTGTCAGAATGCCACATTTCAGCCCCAGATCTCTGTCAGTGTGTGAAACACAACTGTACAGATGGGGTAGAGAGTGGTTTGGGCTGGTGAGCTCTGTAGAGGCAAGTGTAGAGAGGTCGTGCCAGCCACTTCATAGTATGGGTGTCCCGATTATTTTGGTGAATACTGAAATCACGATAATTTAACGGTTTCTCTGTGACTTTGGAAAGACGTGCCAACATTGAAACAGTGAAACAACTGTGATGACGTAAGGCCTGAGACGTCTGACCAACTCATTAGGTGTAATGGATGACACCTGTGTGTCAACGGTGAAAACGGCTTCAACTGTCAAATTTCCTTTATTACCCGTTGATCTTCACTTTCACCCCGGGCGGGACAAAAGTGCTAGCCTGGCTCCGCCCGTCAATTGCTCTCAGCTCAATTTATGTAGCTGAGATTACAGTGTAGAAACCCTGTTCACATTAGCGTTCGCACAGCCCAATCAGCATGGGTTAGTGAGATGACGTTGAAGTCAAGAGTGCTTCTAAATGGTGGTAGATGAGGCGATCAAAACAATTGTAGCAACACCGATTGGTTCAGTGCTGTCCAATAGTTTCTAAATGAACCGGAGGTCTACACCAAGTAGGAGGAAACGATGGCGAACACTTCCCAGTGGAGCTTGGCCAGACCTATTCACAAAGTTAATCTGGTGTGGTTCCACCAGGCTACGAAAGTGATCACTTCTGATTAAATATTTGTGTTTCTTTATACATTGTTACCTGTATACACTTTATGTGGATGTGGGTATAGTATGTAGCCTAATAGGCTCTGTTGTGTAGGGTAATTCCACAATTATTGATATGGTAGCATATGCTATCAGCACTATATTAACTGCATTTAGTAGCAGTGGTTTTATTATGAGGCACTCCCATTGTGGAGGGGTAGGGCTATGGAGTGTAGTCAGTTATATATTGTTTTGTTTAATGTCGAAGTACAAGTTTTATATTGCCTTAGTCTGTGGTTTTACCATCATAAACAGCCAACTATATCTCTGCAGCTTTATCATTTCTGGTTGCAGCGAAATTCTTTCACAGGCCATTGTTTAAAGTCTGCAGGTAATAACGCCTGTTTGTCACGCCTTCCCGGCTTCCCTGCTCTGCGCAGGCTCCGGTAGGAATCTCCGGGCCAGTGGGACTTGAGCGGCCAGTCTCTCATTGGCGAGCTGCTTGTCTCGGGTCTGTTTGAAAACGCAGTTTTTATACACGAAATACAGTAAGAGGGGATCCGATCCTTGCGGAACTGGTGAGTGTTTCATTTGACCATCTATCTGCCCTTGTGTCAGCAGCCTTTGATTTGTACCGAACTAAAGGGATATAACGGGGCAACCGCATTGTCCATTCACTGTGCCGAAAATGTGTCCGCGTTGGCGTAGTCTACAATTTGGGTAGTTATAATCTCGTCCGTCTATTAGGCTATATTTATAGCCTAATCTGTAATCGCATTTCATGTTTTGCGTTTCTTGTTTAACTTTTACTGTAGGTAATGTTTTCATTAAACATCACTTTACGACATGTTAATTAATTAGTTCATTACATGATTCAAACGACAATCGTGTCGCTTCTGAAACTGCATAGCACACCGCAAACTTTCTCTCTCGTCTATAAAAGAACTGCTTGTTGTTACTATAGCTGTGCAGGACGGTATAGGACAGTAGCCTACAGCGGGGGGTTTCATCTCAACGACGACTGTTCCAACAGCCTATTGTTTTAGAAAACGTCCCGGTGATCGCAAAAGTAGTAGCCTAGCCTTCCTAGGTTATACCGGCAGCAATTTGTTCTAATGTGTCTTGTCTAGTGCTTGATCGCTAGCCCATCATATCTGTGCCACGGTCGGATGGTGTTAGCGGACCCCATGCCTTCATTGTTCTATAGCGTAGTTTTCGTGGAAGTGATGCGATCATGCGATGTAATCCTCCCCAGATAAACATGTTTGACCGAAGACAAACTTCTGGATAATTCATCATATTATTACATTTATTTATTTTGCACCGGAACATCTTTACATTTAACTTTGAAAGCGAGAGAAATGTCTCCAGAAGCATAGTGAAGCCCTCCTAAAGTAGCCTACTCATTCATTTGAATATTTGCTTCTGCTGCGCCTAGCCACTGCTATGTGAAATATGAAGTTCCTTTTTGTTTAAACTTTAAAATCAATAGCTTTCTCACAAACACATAAATTGCGCTGATTTATTGTGGTGATGCCACTTGACAAAATCATTGTAGTAATCCGGAAAAAACTGATTTCTATGTAAAACTAGATTTTAGCCAAAGAATACTGTTAATATCCTACCATCTGTATGGGTGATTTAATACATACAACATCTTCTACATACAGACCCAGAGACGCATGTCTTGTTTAAATCTGTTTGGAGGAAAGTTAATGGAAAATATTTATCTCTCATATAATTACAATGAACCTACTGCAGAGCTTGAGTAGACCAGCCCACTGCTAGTTATGTGGTACTGTTCACTAGAGAATCACTACTTGTATTAAACCAGCACCAACCCCCAGAACCATTGGGTCTTCTGCCCAATACTGTTACCTTGACGTCAGTAAGACAACATCCCATAATGGTATTTTCACAAATTCAAAGTGGTTTATGATGACTTTTGAGGTTGGAACTGTCTGGGGGACTTTAGCCTCCTGATAGCATCCTGATCAGAACAGTATTACTGGTTGATCGGCATACTGTCCCTCCAAGATAATTTAATTGTTCTGGCTTCATCCGTCATCTAGGCCAAATGTAACGGGCTACGGAGCAGAATGTAGCCATAACATGTGGCCACATGATGAACACATTTGAAAAAGAATGCCATAAATATATTTTTTTCTCCTGATTCAATCATACCTATAGGTTGACAACTACTGTAGACCTAATGCCTGTCTTAGCTGGTAGGTACACTCGTAGGCCTACACTAGATCAGTTTCCCTTTTTAGCCCATGTAGCTAGAAATTAGGTCTGATTACATAAACACAGTGAGACCACAGTAAGACTATTAGGCCACCGTTAGGCTTCGTTTTTAATACCTAACCAGCCTTGAGTTTACCGACACAGACAGGCCCGCATTTGGAAGGGTGCCGGGCAGCACACAGACAGGTGTTTTGTCACCTGGGTTGTTTGCAGGGGATGGGATGGGACATTTAACCAGTAGCACTAAGCCCCCTCCCACACCACCACAGACCCTCTCTCTCTCCCTGCCCCTCTGGCGTGGGTCCATGGGCACTGGATGTTAGTGGCCGACGCTCTGCCAAGTGCCGACCCTGCAGAGGGATTAAGTGGTTCGGGCGTTCTGCCAGGCTGATGTATGAGAGGTGATTACATGGCTATAGAGGGAAAAGTGTGGATGGATGGATAGATGGATGAATGGATGGGTGAGGGGAATAAAGAGGCAGAAAGAAAAAAATAGGGAGCAGAAGATTGTATGGAGAACAATATGCGGTTTAATCTGCCACTGTGATAGATTGGCGTTTTGTTACAGAACCTAATTCTGCCAAATAATGTATTCTTCCGCAGATAGGATGCTATAATGGGGACAATCCCACTAGTAGCCAGCAGCAGCAGATTCTGGTGAATCTTGTCTGTTCAGGAACCAGACATTCTGTCTAATGTCCAGGCACCAGTCAGAGGACATATTCTGTTCTGAACATCTACCTGGCCACTACAATCATTTAGAATAGGAGGGGAAAGTCTATTGTAGCTATGGTGGATGACAATCTCCTAACTGAAGCTGTGGTTTATGTGCAGTACAAATCTGTGCGCCCTTCGCGAAAATGTTTATCACTTAATGTGAATTTCATCCATTTGCCTAAAGTGTCCGTATCCTTAACTGCCCATTACACACAGTACATTTAACTGTGCATTTCACTGTAATTAGCTTTTCATTGGCGTTAATAAAACCAAAGGACCCTAATATTTTCCCTCGTTACACAAAAAAAGCCAATTCTGTCTTCCTGAGGTATTTTTATCCCCCCTACCTATCAACTCTGATGTAAGACACTAGGCTCGACGAAGCTACTCCTCCCATCAATAATGCTACCAAATGGGGTTGTCTCCTTTTAAACTCCTCTTTCAGCTCCTTTGCACATCACAGGGCACAGTGTTGGCTCTAACTGGGCTGGTTCGTTTCCCTCCTTGAGCAGTCAGTCCCAGCTTGAATAGATTCCTACTGTGAAATCAGAAAAATCACAAGTTATTAATGTACCATGTACATTTGCCCGGCGGGGAGAAACAGAATAGATGCATTTCTCAATTTAAATTGTACTTTTCTCTTCTAATTCCCAGTGGAAATGGGGCAGCGTTTTGGTTTGCTGCCTAACGTGGTTTTAATTCTCACAGCACCGAGACCTAGACGTTAATAATGTTTCGAAGTTCCAGCAAGAGAGCATTCACGTTTTAAACAGATTTTTATAGTCTCCTAGCAACATACTTAATGACATCTTATTAGTATTATTAGTATTTACCACAGTATTTAGGCTCAGCCATTTGCACTATTCACTGCTAGCATGAAGCTAGCAGTTTTGCAGTCAGCCCACGTTGATGAGTGTAATGAGCTAGGGTATGTTGGGTTACTTGGGTTAGGTTAGCTGAATGGCTAGCTGCTGTAGGCAGACTTCAGGCAGCTTGCCAGACATGCAGGCAGACTGACGGGCTGAGAATCAGACAGGTAAACAAGACAGTCCCAGCCAGGCCCCATACTCAGACTAATCCCATGCAGACACGCAGCAGCGTCTGATCACGCTAATCTCGCCCCACCCCCTCCTTCTCTCTCTCTCTCTCTCTCTCTGTGTTTTCTTATTTACTGTGACCTGGCCAAGGCTCATAGCCACAGCTCAGCGCCGAATGCGGCCGGCCTTTTCTGTCTGTCCGCAGTGACTTTTGATGATAAAGTGATATTTAAATCGCTGTAATCTTTAGGAAATTGTCACCGCCTGGGTTATATGAGAGCCCGGCACCTCAGGCATTCAAACTGAAGAATCTCCTTTTCATTAAAGCTGGCATTAGGCTGTGTGAGTGAGAAGACTCAGTGTTAAGGGCAATATGCCCTCGCAGATAAATCATTGTTGCAATATAAGCGGTATGCTAATGCCGGACGCATCCCAGGGAAACAGTTGTGAGCGGGCTGTAAATGTGTCAGACAGCTGCTATTGTGGACTGTAGCGAAGGGCACGGGGTCTGGATTAGCGTTTCAAGGGACGAGGAAGAGGAGCGGAGGGCTTTCAGGGGGTAGAAGAGGAGGCGTTAAGGGAGGAGAGGGGTCGTAAACTTTGTCCTTGCTCCCTTTCTCCGCAGGCCTGACTCCCGTGTCAGCAGTGCAGCCGCTGAGCCAAGCGTCCTCCATTCAGACGAAACAGATGCTTGACCTCTGACCTCCGGACTCGGCAGCCCCCATCGGTTGACAGCGAAACTGAGCCTGACTATTTTTCATTTGCCGATGAGGAGTCACACCTGTGTTAAAGCACGGGTAGATTCAGCGACTTTCTGGGGAACGGAAATTTCGTGGAAGAACACGTTGGAAATTGCAGTGAAAGCTTGTGGACAGTCGTCAAAAGGGGAAATACTTGTACCCACCTTTTCCCGCCCCCCTCCCCCCCACTCAGAACGTCAGATAAACACATGTCCTGGAATATAAAACTGTTTGTATAAAACTAGTTTGTCTTCGTTCTTCGTTTTTTTTGTTGTTGTATATTTTCTGTCCATCAGTGGAGATGGACCTTACAGCTCCGTTAGGCCGACAGATGAAAGAGTGTTGATCCCGAGGGAAAGACAGGGAAACGGAGAGGTGAGAAGAGGAGGAGGAGGAGAGACCCGGAGTTACTATGTCATGGAAAAGGAACTATTTTGCGTCAGGGACCGGGGCTCTACAGGGAATGTTTACCCCACGCACCATGACGTCCATCGCACCCAGCAAAGGCCTCAGCAACGAACCGGGACAGAACAGCTGTTTCCTCAACAGTGCCTTGCAGGTAGGGTCCACGCACGCACACACACACACACACACACACACACTTTCTCTGAAGCGCATGAACACCGTCCTAGTAGGTTCTGCGAAACTGACACAGGACAGTCAAGATGTCAATCAAGCAGGTTCTGGACCCACCCCCACACAGACTTCCTGAAGGATCAGGTACATTAAATGGTTATACAGGAAGTGCTTTTCCAGCAGGTTTCCCAATGGTCACAGAAACTGTTTTTGAACATAAGCTGAATAATGTGACCATGAGCAAGGCATTCACTTCCAAGTTGTGTAGCCTGTGCAAATTGCAATTATTACTAAACATATAGTGGTTATCTCCCCACTGTCCAGACTCCAGTGTTACTACACAGCCTTGCTCTGTCAATTCGAACACAAAGTAGTGCAGACCCCACCACATAACAACATCCCAGCCTTTGCAATGCATTTCCAATGTGTGGGGCGGAGCTTCTGAGGGAGCACCCTATGGCATTGAAGGGAGAGACCTGTTTATTAAGATCAAGTTCAACATATATCAACAAGCTTCCACCACTATACCTTTAACTTTATTAATTACTTAAGAATGGGAAGTTATAATAATAGGATTTTAAATAATCGTCAGTCTTAATCATCAAACTTGTTTTTAAACACAAACACTTTGTTTTTAGTGAGGTAGCCTATGAAGGTAAATATGAAGGTTAAGCTGTCATGGATATCTTTAAGCACCAGCTTTGCATAATAACTGGTTTGTCCCAGAGTAATCCCAGATAACATGTAATTACTCACTGTGTGTGTGTGTGTGTGTGTGTGTGTGTGTGCACGTGCGCGTTTGTCTGCAGCATTTGTCTGCACAGAAAACTGCGGCCCTGTATTACATTAATCTTCCAGTGTCGCTACTGTGGCCAACTTAAAGGCAGGGTCATTCTTGCTAACTTCGGCCTCAAATCAAAACAGTATCGTTCCGCGGTCCGTTGCAGCGACGTCTCACATGTGGAAACTCATTGGGAAGTGTAGTGCCATGGCTTTGTTGATGTGAGCGGTGTTCGCCACTTTGTTTATGTTCCTATTTACTGAGCCAGGGCTGTGTAGAGGTATCGGATTATTGCTTCAACACACACAGAGAACGGTAAGATAGCAACATGCAAGGAGATACTTGTTGAATTTGACAAAAAGTGTATTAGCTTACATTTAGCTTGCAATAGCTGACTATACCTTTAAATCCACTGAAGGTCTACGCTGACTGGTGAGTTCAGTTGCTACTCGGACAAATTAGAAATAGTTTCTAGGCTTTCGAGACCGATTCTCATGGCAAAATGAAACTCTAGCTAGCCCTGACCTAACATGACATGACAGAGGGTTTGTTAGCCATCGAAAGACCAGGCATTTTCCAAAACATACTTGAATACAGTTAATTGGATGAACCATGTTGTCTGTTGTTTTCAAGTTGCTTTCACTGTCGCTACACCTAAACCACACCTGTAGTCGTAGATCTGTCAGTACAGCGTCAAGTCAAGATAGTCTTGCGACCACCCTGATCATTATCTTGATCCTGCAGTATCCTGAAGTATTTATTCTGGTGCTGTTGTATGCTGTTGTTGCACTTAGAGATTGCTGTGAATAACAGCATTTGCGTGACTGCCTATGAGTTATGCTGTTTTGCTAATATTGTCTATGTCTATGGGGATTTACTCCCTTTTGTAGGCAGCCTCAAGTGGCCATTTGATGAACTGCATGTTTTGGCACTTCCACGCGTTGTATTCATTTCTCAGCACCGGAGGTTCCCGGTTGTATAGGACCTTCCAAGACCTAATGAAGCCCTTATGCTCTATAGACAGACATTCAACACATAGCACCCTCATAAACAAGTAAACAACATTTAGACAGATGCCTTCCCTTTCCTGGTGATAAACAAACATGTCATTATGTTTTTTAACCCGCTCCCCCCGCCCTTTCTGTATTTAAATGACCATATAATCAGCACCGCGCAACCAGGGGAGCCTATACAGCCCATAATACCTCCAAAGCTACGAATTACTGTCATTTATCATGACTCACGAGATGAGGAGAGGGTGAAATAATGTGCTGTCTGCGTTGGCGCGCCATAACAATGTGTGTCAAGGCACCGATGAGACTACGTGGGCGGAGCTAGACGGTCATTTTTTTTGTCAGGTCATTAGCCAAACTGCCAACTGACTCATTAACCAGACTGGGCTTGGGCAATGTCTTCTTCTTCTTATTTTTTTCGCATCGCTAAATGGCCCTGCTGTGGTGCTCCATCGGTTGCCTGCATAGACCGTTAAATACATACAAGAGCGGGTTTGAAGCTCGAGCTTGCCGCGAAGACTACACGAATTCGCCTGTAACGCCCTGCTATTCTTAATAATGGGGTTATTAACTCGATTTTGCAACCGCCTACTTGTTTTCTTTCGACTCTCTACTGTAGTGTACGTCAGTTTGGAAACTCTCCTTTGAAATGGACGTCAACCAAACCCCTACCATATCAGTAGAGCCAGTACAAACAAACATATGATAAGGTTTTTTAAACGTGATACATACATATTGACACAGGCATTGCTGTCGGCATCAACTGGACAATGTTTGGGAATTTGAAAATGGTTTAAAGAACCTTCAGACTTATATGTAAAGTATGTTATGTTTGGTTTTACCAGGCTACAGAAATGATGCCTTTAACTCTCACAGAGTACCTCACAATATCCTAGCCTAGATATTCTCAAGGCCGGGATATATGTTGTTTCATGCAAGATGCGTTGAATAATATACATGACTATACTACTGAGATTGTAATGTAATTTCTGAGACAAATTGACAGAGGTCAAAGTTTTATTCCTGTGGTTCCTGGAAAGGTGATACATTTCAGGCATTTCCAGCCAGGGTTTTAGTCATGCAAATGTACTTGAAGAGGCCACGCTTGGACTGGGAAGTCCCATTTATTGTGATCTCTGTTGCTCGTCTGTCTATTTGTGTTTGAAAAAAGGTGTGCTTATTAAGGGTAGAATGGGCAGTTTATGAGCTGTCAGGTGGTATTTTATCTACCACGTGATAGGATAGAACTATTCCTTGTGCTGTTTATGGAATGCATTCTTCCTACAGTATGTAGAAACCAGACCGTGTCCGTAGAGTAGCCTATGGCGTGCGGTAATGGGTTAAGATTGGGATGAACTATAAGCTGCTACCGGTGAAACTTTTCCTGTGCAATTCAAACCTTGCGGCTGCATTATTCATTGTGTTCCTAATCAGGTTTTACATGTTATAGGGTAGGAAAACAAGTTTAGAAGTATTAATACTCTCAGGTGTGTGTTGCTTGTTCACAGACTGCAGCTCCGTCACATTTATCTTCATGTTGATTTTACAGCCTGTAGTGACGACGAGTGTGTCAGTAGTTAAATAGGTGAAACACTTTGTGCTATACACGTCATCTAGGTACATACAGTTCAGTCAAGCCACTCTCGTTCTGGTATATCACACGTATGAGAGTATCTAACAGGCCTGCTGCAAACAATCACATGGCAATACAGCAAACGAGCTTGACAGAAGCAAACGACGCAACCTGGAAACACAGAAGCAACACAACTTGGAAACACAGAAGCAACACAACCTGAAAACACAGAAGCAACACAACCTGGAAACACAGAAGCAACACAACCTGGAA
>JAODOY010016276.1:10207-26449 GCA_025399855.1 Forbesichthys papilliferus | reverse complement strand
ACTGGGAGCAAGGGCTTCCACTACCGGCTGGTACGCACACTGGCAAGCCAAACCCGGTAAAGGGATGCGCCGCCCTTTGGCGCAACCCTGGGCATTAGGGTCAGTCACAGTCAGTCACATTTGTTAGAGTCTGTACGGACCGGAATGATCTGGTCATTTCAGAAAATAGCTCTAGTACATAGAGGAATTTGACATATCATCAAAACTGATATTTATTATACCTCTTTTGATCGTTTTGATAGATTTTAAGTTTAAACTAAACTAATTACAAGTAGCACCTTTATCATACATTACAGACAAATAATTCAGATTCTTAAAAAAATGAGGAAATGCAAGGTAATGACGTATTTGACACTCACACCCCCTTGCTTAATGTGTCTGTCTCAATGTTCAAACTAAACATTTCCATATGTGCCTGTATTTCTCCTGGATGTCCACTGACCCTAAAACCACCCTGAGCAGGAGTAACTTATTAGATCTCACTCTATGCAATTTTAAAACAATTTGTTATGGGCATGCCACATATTTACCTTTGGTGCATGGTGCCTAGCACAGTTTTCCCCATAACTTTCATGGGAGTATCAGACTCAGGTCAAATGTGTATACAATAAGATATGTAATTGCATCCATGTCACAGACGGTGTGTGTATAATCTGAGCTTTTGTTCTTTGCTTTCTTTGTGCATGTAGTGTGTGTGTAACCACAAATCATTTGTTTTTGTCTGAAATGCTGGTGCTCTGGTGCGACATCTAGTGGCAGATATGATCATATATAGATCCTTTAATTGTATTTTGTGTGTAAGTATTTTGTTTTTCATGAAAGAAAATATAACAAGTCACACATCCTCCAAAAGCCCACAGTGTAAAATGATGTATATTTAATTAATATATATTTAACACACTCCAATGATAAAAGCATCAAATGTATTTACTGTGGCTAGTGACTGTGTGGTCATGTATGAAGCTCCAATACGCACAGTTTTCCTTTTTTGCCATGGTGCATTTTTTGTTGAAACTAAATCAAATTGGTTACAAACATACGTTACCAAAGCAATTACAGCATAACTAATGGTTGGCAGCTCTGGTTATGTAAATGTAATTTTGAATGGATGATTCACTTATTCCTGCCATAATCATTTGGCAAAGATAATTAGAGTGTTTTGGTGCCAACTCTTTCACTAAGTGCATGAGTGGTATACTAAAATGGATGCTTGGTTAACTTTCCGCCATGCCTGCTATGTGTGTGTGTGTGTGTGTGTGCTAAACCTTATTTGAGTTGTTCTGCCTACTAGATAATGACATGGCAGCCCATCAGTGGCATCTACCATAATCTATACAACTTATTCATAAAAAAAATTATTTTAGTCTTGGGCTTGGGTTTCACATTTTTCAACATTGTCTGCCCTAACATCTTAAAACTTCAAATCTAAATTCCTATCAAAGATTCAATGCTCAAAGAACAGCATTCTGGACACAACCCTAAAATGCACACAACTCATATAATGGAATGGAATTATTTTATAAAGGGAAGCTTCAACTCAGCTTAACGTTATACTATAATATAGCAGCTGGTTCCCCAGTGGCTGTTACAGATATCCTTCTACTTTCATCCCTCTCCTTGGCACATCACACTGCATTCACATCATCCACACCAACCTCTATGGACTGTAATGCTTCACTAATGAGAAGGCAATGGAGAACTTGGATCTGACCTGAGAATCCCTCTGGGTTACTGAGGAGGGGCAACATGTAATGTGGACATTGCCACACCATTTGGTGGCTTCTTTTCTCAGCATGTGTGACATACCTTGTTTCAGGACGGGATATCATGTCATTTTGAATGAGCTATTATATGTCTTTTTTGGCTTGTCAACTGAATCCCAATGTAAGACTTTCTAAATGATATTCCCCAGAACTAATTTTTTAAAAGTGAAATAAAAATATATTATTTTGATAAATTATCAAGTTTTTTCCCATTTAAAAAAATAAAAATAAAAAAATTAATAAAATCATGTTTTTTTGTTATTTACAATAGATGGTGGAATTATGGGGTATTTACGTTTCACATTCGAAAGTTTCTTTGAAAACAGTCATAAAAAGGTAAAAAAAAAAACAAGGATTTTATTTGAACATTAATGATTTAATACAGCTATGAATGAAAATGTATTTCCTTTAAAGAAAGCATTATTATATATATCAATATATATAATATCATTTTATATTTACTGAAGGTGTTTCAATCGTAAATGTCCTTCAATCCTGGAAGGTGGACAGCTTGAGACTATTGTTATGAGGGGTTGTCTCAAGGTCATGGAAAATGGCATGGAACAGTCATAGATGCACATCCACTGTGTACGTGCAGACTAGAGCTTCCCAAAGGTAGATTGATCTTACGCCTGCATTCATGCTTGGCTGAGGGGAATACGTTGACAAACACGAGACAAATGACCAGTCACTGTAAAATGAGATGGGTGGTGTGAATTCACCCAGCCATTAACTGGGTTGTCGTACACATCAGCAATGTTCTTACTGCAATCCTGCCATTTCATCCAGCGCTCTAAAATAACACAGGGTTTTGGCAGCAAGAACAGTGCATTAAGCGAATAATGTTTTTTCCCTCTGGTGCTTGAGAGGTTAAATATTTCATACCCAAAATTATTGGTATTAGATCCTCTGCCAAATCCTTACACTGAAAAATGGCTAAATACAATTACTGTATACAACTGATTTTTTTTTTAAGTCATCCAAATACAGTATGTATTTGTATGACTATACTTTCTTTTTATAGGCATGTGGTATCAGATGTTTTGGGTATTAGAGCAAATACACAAACAGACACAGCACACAGTTCCAATTTAACATGGATGTTAAGTTGGTTTGCAATACATATTTATTCCTGTTTTTTAAAGAATCGCTGCAGGAGCATGGCTCATGGCTCTATGTTGTGTTAATACATCCTGAAAGTGTCACGGGGGGGTCATTGAGCACTCAAAAGCAGATAAGAATTCCAATGAACCTTTAATGAGGAGCTTGGTCCATGATGAATAGAAACGGTATTCACAACCAGCATCAAATACAGTTAAACTTTTAGATTTTATGAGGAATATATATATACACACTACGGTC
Organism: Forbesichthys papilliferus; assembly: GCA_025399855.1. Taxonomy (NCBI): domain Eukaryota; kingdom Metazoa; phylum Chordata; class Actinopteri; order Percopsiformes; family Amblyopsidae; genus Forbesichthys; species Forbesichthys papilliferus. Next base: position 23,324 of record JAODOY010016276.1, on the reverse strand, counting down.
AAAAGCTTTAGAACACCCCAATTTTTCCAGTTTATTATTGAAATTCAAGCAGTTGAATCCAATGAATATCTTGAAATGGTATAAAGGTAAGTGGTGAACTGCCAGAGGTTAAAAAAAATGGTAAGGTTACCTAAAACTGTAAAATGATGTACATTTCAGAATTATACAAAAATGCCTTTTTCAGGGAACAAGAAATTTGTTAACAACTTAAAGCTACGATTGATCAAGCCTTGAACGTTGGGGCTACCAACTCCCACAGGGTTTCCAACTTGCTTTGATTACTTACAACCCCCCGCCTGTCTGCATAAAAGCAGTTTTGGAACACACTGTGGTACCATACCCTCGTGAGCATTTTTTGAACAGTATTGTATTGCAGGAAGTAGTGTTGCTTTAAATATGGCAAGAAAAAGGCAATTAACAATGGAAGAGAGACAGACCATCATACCACATAAAAATGTAAGTCTTTCCTATAAATGGCCAAGAAAGTCAAGGTGTCAGTGAGTAGAGTCTCCTTCACCATCAAAATGCACTCAGAAACTTGGGGAAACTCTGACAGGAAGAGGTCTGGCAGAAACAAAACTACAACAGAATCACAAGAAACGTTTCTGAGAGTCAACAGCTTGAGTGATAGGCGGTTCACATTACAACAGCTTCAAGCACAGCTTAATAGTGGTAGTAATAAGCAAGTCTCCATTTCAACTGTAAAGAGAATCCTTCGATCTGCAGTTTGACAGGTCAAGATGCAGCAAGAAAGCATTTGCTAAGATGTCAGAATAATAAAAAGAGCCTTGCCTGAGCCATGAAACACCGCCAATGTACTACTGAAGACTGAAAGAAGGTGTTATGGATTGATTAATCCAAATTTGAAAACTTCAGTTCATCACGCAGCATATTTGTACGCCATCGATTAGGCAAAAGGATGGTTCCTCAGTGTGTGACATCAACTATCAAACATGGAGATGGAAGCGTTATGGTATGGGGCTGTTTTGCTGGATCCAGGGTCGGTGACTTGTACAGAGTGAGAGGCACCCTGAACTGAAATGGCTACCACAGCATTCTGCAGGGCAATGCAGTACACTCTGGTATGCGCCTAGTTGGTCAGGGGTTCATCCTACAGCAAGATAATGACCCAAAAAGTTATCTTGCCAGAACTACCATAGCTATGCCAGAACTACCGTAGGAAAGAAGAGCAAGATGGTAATCTTAAAAACATGGAGTGGCCAGCACAGTCACCAGACTTGAACCCCATTGAGCTGGTCTGGGATGAATTGGACAGAAGAGGAAAATCAAAGCAACCTACAAGTGCCATATATGCCGTATATGGGAACTTCTGCAACAGAGTTGCGAATAACTTTCTGAAGAATATTTGATTTCCATTGTAGAAAGAATACCACAAATGGGTTGCACTATAAGGAATTGTGGTTGTAGATTTTGATTGGTTAGCACGGATTTTAGCCTTATGACCGTTATTAAAGTTATTATTAAATATGAGCCCTTAAATCTAATCTATTAATTTATCCATCTTCATATGAAGAAGGAGAATCAGATGAGCCCACCATTTGTTTCCCAGGACAATTAGACTCACCTGAGATAACAAATCATCTACTTTTTACTACATTTTCACCCACAGAGGGGGACAGTTATATTCCTTTAGGTCAGACCAATCTTTTGATCTACAGCCTTCCCACCCCCCAATATACATTTAAATTGCTTCTTCCTTTTGCATTCCCAATTTGGAAACAAGCCTTTGATGTAACTTGTCATAGTCTGACATATGACTGGGAACCAAGTTTTAAGTGTGGGACACACTGCAGGGGGCTGACTCCAAGATGTCTGTCACCAACATTCTTCCTACCATCTCCTGTTTTCTCATACCACATCCTCATCCTCACTGAAGGTTAACCAATAGGACTAAGACTATAGACTGGGCCAGGCCTAAGTCTCGCCCCCGTGTAAATCATTGGGGGGGGCTTTTTTGGTTATACTCTCTGGACAAACTGACTGGGCCTTATCTCTCTGTCTATTTGTCATTTGCTTCTGCTTGTGTCCTTATACCATGGCATGCTATGTTGGGTAAACATAACATGCTTACTGCTTTATAGCGGTGCATAGTTTCCCAATGTATTATTCCTCCAATTATGTGCTATTTGGTTAATGAGTTAGGTATTTGGACTTCATGCATGTCAATCAAAATGCCTCTCCTGTCGGGTTTTGTTATATTTAGCCAACGTTGTGTCCCACAATTTACATAGGTGAAGGCTGGCTTTGCAAGATTAGAAATCACATATGCACCAAGGGGATATATTTATGAAGCGACGTGAGCCAAGTGTGGCACCTGAAAAGTGCAGCAGTAAAACCAATTACACATTTTGAATGGGGTGTGCCAGTTCATCTGGCCGCAGTATACCAGTTGCCACAAAACAAAGCCCCTGCCCTCTGACAAACTGGGCAGAGGGTGGGGGGGGGGGGGGACTATGAGGCAGAGATACCATGTCAACTTGTGGAATTGTGACACAAATTGAATTATATTTGTTTCAATTTAATGCTGGAATTCAAGAGCACGTACCATCATACCACACTCAGCAGAGTTAATTCAGAAACTTGAACTCATACTTGTAACCATGTACATTTTCATAAAACCTGCGGGAGAAAGACAAATGAGATTTTAATGGCTTCGCTTTCATTTCTCCTCTAGAATAAAATTCTACTCACTCACCTTTGGCATTACATTAATCAGAGACCGCATACAGTATGAAGACAGTGCCTGTAGTTATGTAGTGGCTGATTGATTACTTAGGAAGATCAAACTGTCTCTGTGTCCAAATGGGATTTACTTATGTTGCGGTGAGTTGTGGGGAAGCTATTATCTCAGTCTTTGGCTACATTGATATCCAGTGTTTGTCTTCATGTTTTTATGCTTTTTTGCCAGCAGTCTTTTGTCTTTGTGGAGTTGATTGATAAAGTTGAGCAGGGTGAAATATGAAATAAATAGCGGTTGGAAAGGATGAAAGAGAGTTTTGTCTATTGCCACCAAATTCATTAAATCGTCAACTTCCAATATTTTTACCACACATTTGACAAAGGGATGTGTTTGTTTCCTTTGTCAACATACTTCTACATACTCAGCATGGAAGCAATTTCCATGTTTATCCTTGATGGTGGATTATAAATCACAGTACCAGATGGGTGAAGTGGCGACAATTTAAAATTACCCCAATTCCAAAAGATTATTGGATCTAGGCAGAAGTCAGTCTGGGAAAAGATTAATGCAGTATGAGATTGGGCGATGTACCCAAACATTCAATCTCCATGTCCCATTACAATGGCTAAAGTAAGGGCACATAGACAGTGTAGATTTTCACTTAACCTAAAAAGAAATCTTGATTTACTGCTCTCTGTTTGCTAGCCCATGACATGAAGGGTCATAGAACCATCATTAGCTACAGAGTAAAAAATAAATAACTCTTTAACATAATTTGTCTTAAATATCAGCCTAAGTGAGAGTTAACACTAATTAATTTTCTTAGAATATTTAATTGCAATTTTCTAACGAGGATAGAATGATGTAACGCTTTGGGAAACTACTGGCTTAGACTATTCAGAGAGAAGAGGAAGTCATAGAGACATAGAGATGGATGGATTTGTGCATGGGCTGCTGAAAGCCAGGTTTCTGTCAGAGAAGGCCGTGCCTCTGCCAGAGCGCTGCACGTAAGCTCAGTGCTCTGTAATTTGCTCTTGTAGTTGAATAATCAGTGTTGATGTTGTAAAAGAGGGGAAATATCCACTGTATGACAACACCACTGCTCTCACAGCTCTCTCGTCATGTGAGGCTGTCATAAATCCTCACATTTATTTTGTGTAACCATACAGGCATAAAGGCTATTGCAGATAAAAATCAGTTAATACATTTAAAATAATATTAAACTGAATACAATAAAACAAATTACATTGAATAATGAAAACAGAGAACAACAGTAAAAACTGTCAAATCACACGCTGATACAATCAGAAATAAAATCAGGTAAAAAGTCACAGAGAAAGATTATACTAATAAATAAAAGCAATAAACATGAAACATTAAAGAAAGAGAGGAGGATAAAATAAACAACATAAAACGTGATTTAAATGAATTCTGTTAGCCTTATCTCCTCAGGCAGGGCGTTCCAAAGTCTAATATGTTACATTAGGCAGGAATTGAAGATGACTCCACCCAGATATCTTATTATATATTCCATTTGTTATTGCAGAATCTCAGAGCACCCATATTGTGGGGCCTGACTGCCCAGTGCCACACACACACACAAGTACACACAAGTACATGCCATTTCATTTGTAGCTCCATATTTGAGAGAAGAGCAGCATCATGGTATTTTGATGCAAATTGACAGCCACTCACAAGTCCCCATGTATGTGTGTGTGGCACCACACCCCTCATTTGCATGCCCCTGTCTGCCTGCTGGCAGATTATACAAAGTACTTTTACGACTGTTTTATTATGACTCTCATGACATAATGCTGATGTGGACATGACACAACATTAAGCAAGGAAACAAGGTTTTACAGTAACTAAACTGGAGCTAGTGTGGGTGCACTGTGGCATGGAAGGGCCCAGGGGTACATGGACATGTGGACACTGGATACTAGTTCATAGAGCCTGAGAACAAGGCTGGAATGTAACTCCCACTATTTCACATGCTATGCACGCTGCACAGCTGGGACAAAAATAAACCACCGCGGCATTATAAACAAATATATAGGTTTAAGTAAAGATCCATTGTTTTTCTATTTAGAAATATACCTCGTGTCTCAAGGGATTCAGAATGAAGGCCTGCCATTGGCCCAAGCTCAATTCCCACAAAGAGCTATTGGTTATTGCTTCAGGTGGGTGGCTGCTGGCTGTTAATCACGGTGCTGGCATAGCCAAACACAGATATGTCCAAGTTCACAGTGGTCCCATGTACCCCTCCCACATCTCACTACCCTCACAGTCACACGCACACACACGCGCATGCACACACACACACAAGCATGCACACGCACACACACACACATGCACACACACACACGCACACACACGCCGTGTTCCTATTTCCCATTGTCTCCTCCAGTAAAACATGTGTTATCTGTAATCCTGATAATACATGCAACACTGTCTGTTCAGCCATGAATTCATCAGTGAGGACTCATAGATTATCTGAACTATATTACTGAAGCATTTGAATGATTTTGAGCACAAAAAACACTTTAGCCTGTCTCTCTCTTTATCTCTCTCGCTGTGTGTTCGAGGTGGGGAGGCCAGGTTATGACATCTTGTTGATTACATATATTGCCGTTATCTCATTTGTTAGGTTGCAGACTTTACTGACATTAACTGATACAAGCCTAAATGTATTCCACTGTGGAATGGAACATGAATACATACAAGTAACCAACACATATTGCCAGCTCATTCACGTAATGCTCATTGCTGCAGAATGAGACAAATGGAGATATGTGGAAATGATCAATGGAAACATACTTAACTTGCATGAGGACGGATCTAAAAAAAGAAGCTAAATAAACAAAAGCTTCAAATGTTCATTCTTTTCCCTCCAGAGCGAACAGCCAATAAACCACATAGGTGAACGTTGGGCTTAGGTGAGAACGAGGGAACAGGAAGGTGAAGGGCAGGTGTAACTGATTTGGCATGGTACAAACCCAGGGGAATCTGATGATCTGATGTAGCCAGTCTGGATTAGCAGAGGGCGCCTGACTCCAGCAGCATACCTCCGTGCCGAGCCAGGAGAGATGACACAGTGAGAGCAAACACAATACGGCAGTTTACGTCAAAAGTGAAAGAGCAGCTTGTTCCCAGACCACACACAAGCAGCTGTGTGCTATACAATGGACAGACACCGTCTGTCACCTACGACACATCAAACACCTGTTATTCCTGCTAACTTTAACACGGATTGTGTTTCCTGTTGCCAAGATTCCTCATGTGCGTTATTGCAGTTTTGAGAATGTAATAAAGCTGCACATGCCGTCGTTATTATTTCATTTCCAAACATCCCTGGCATCAGCCGTGTATGATTGATTCTCAGAATCAGATCCACCATGTGCAGTCATTATTTTACCCTCGACTCGACTTCTGTCGCCTTCGAGTATATTGTGCCAATATCATTGCAAACAACAGCGGATCATCAATTGCTGTGTACGTTTTTGTAAAATGTTGGGCAAATAGCATTTGGTTTACAGGCACAACTTGATTTGCCCAGCATAAGTGGTATGGACAGACTGACTCTGACAGACGGCATTGTAATATGAAACCAATTAGCCCAAACCAAGCAATGAAGGACGCACAATACATCTTTGTCATTTCAAAGCAAAGGAACATGTTGAACATTTGCATACTGTCGTTTGCATAGTTTGCAGAAATACCATTTTAAATGTGTGGAGTATGTTGTTCATACCCTCACAGGGTTCACAAGCCTTTTGCTCTTCAGACAAATGGGTATGTACCCGATACAGTAGTATATTCAGATGGTTGTTAAGTGGTGCTTAAGGCTAAAATACTTGTCGGAAGGACAGACTAACCAGTGGATGCATTGCAGCAGGTCTGTGCAGGTAAGGTATATTTATGTGTGACCTGTTGTAACCCAGGTGAATGACTGCTTACACACATAGTGAATATCAATGGCTTGGCTATGGCGTTATCATCCTACTCAACAGTGAATCAATATAGTATACTGTAACTACTGTGAAGACTATACATTTATATTTGTTTTCCTCCTGTTTCAATAGTAATTTCTTTACATGCTATTAATAACCCAAACATATAGTCTCTGGTCTCTAGTCAGTATTATGGCTACCAGTGGTGTGCTTTGCTGGGAACACCTGCCTCTCATTCTCCTCAATGAGTAAAAACTGTGGGCTACTTGTCCGCTCAGACTGCCATAACTACAATACACACGTTGGCGACCACATGGGCATCCCACATCGGTAGGCTGGTTTTGGGGTGATCTATCTATTTTTGGTTTTACTTCTCTGTCTGGCTTAGTTTCCTCTCAGTTGGTGGGGGGGATCGGGGGTTGTTTATTGTTGGACCAAGGGTGTGGGGTTCCTGTTGTGGAGAGAGGAGCAGAGCTGTAACTTTGTTCAATCACAGATGGAAGAACAGAGACTGTGCCTGGCTGGCTTATAGCAGTTCTCTCATGCCAGGTTTAATGAGTCACAGCCACTCAAACACTCTTACCGCTGGCCTTGAAAAGTCAAACAAAACACGACCAATGCAATACACATTCAGGCAGTCAGTCACTTGTGTGATATTAGTTTCATGCACACTGAAACATGCTTTTTGGCCAGTGGCAGCCTCAGTATTGGGTGTTAGGGGATCAAAGGGTGGTTAGTACTGATACTGCCATCTGTGCTCTACCTGCTCAGGGACACACAGATGAAAGCTAAGTTTACACAGCACACACGGCTACACCATTCATTCAACAGGTCGACATGCTGCACTGGAAATTTCTCTTGTACCATGATCTCACTGAGAGATACAAAAATAATAAAAAAGCTTAGCGTGGAAACTTGATTCCCTGTGGTCTGGAAATTCTGGAAATTCTCAATTGCAAGCTTGAGAGTATACACCTGCTGTGAATTAACACATAGCTTGATTTTCACAAGGTTTGCACAGCAGTGATATATTCACAATTAGGAATAAAGCACTAGTAACTTTGAATGTGCTAAAAAATGCAGTCAGCTCTGATTATCGACCAAGCACCTCAAGAGAAAACGCCTGCAACCACATAGCAAGTTACATTATACACTATTATAAATTATATTAGAGATGCATGCATAAACACCAGCTAGGTCAGGTCATGAAAGCATATGGCCTCAAATGAATATGAAAATGTGAAATGTGAAATGTTTGCTTGTGGTATGTGTTAAGAACAACGAGTGTCACAAACCTGGTGTAACATTCAGGTGAAGAATTTTAATCTGACTTCGCCCTAGTGATCCAGAGAAACCTCTCTCTCTCTCTGCCAGCCAGCCAGCCAGGCCAAATAACACACCGGCCAGCAACACCCAGTGTTAGATACAAGGACATAGTCCTCTACTGTCTGTACTCGCCTTACCTCTATAGCCTCATGCTGCCTCTGGCCAAAGCCCAGATCTGTTGGCAGCATGTAGATAGTATTCACCATGCAGGAGGAACATAGGGGAATGCTGGAGGGAACCAAGCGAAGAACTTCCCAGGAGACGCTAAACTGAGCAGGAAACGTGATTTTGTTCCCAGATAAACGAGGAATCCAATTAGAGGACACTTGGAAGAGCGTGATGAAGTAACTAACACAGCGCGGCCCCAAAGAAGGAAAGCGCACCATTATTATTTAGGAACTAAGAGAAGCCAGTGTGTGATTGGGTGAAATCAACATTTAAAAGAGCAATTAGTTAATTAATGGCATCCAGATGTGTGCCTGTAACACCAAAAACCTTTCAGAATGAACACTGGGAAAATCATGAAGGCTCAAGCAGAGGTTTCACATGCTTCTCTCCTGCAAGGAAGAATAGCAGCTCTTAAAAGTCCTGAGAGGTCATTGCAGCGTATCTAATGAAAATGTTATTTGTGTTGTTAACGCCAGCTGTGTTATCTCTTTATAGTACGCTCAAACAAGATGCATAGATTAGTGCGAAGGCCTTATCATCCATACTATTAGTCTAAGTGGCTCTCGACAATAGACAGGATAATCACATCACCTAATTAGATTTTATCGACTGCACCACTGTCCCTCGGTATTTATGGTATTACAAAACGCAGACCAATATCAACATTATTCCCTGAACTCCAACATCTTCCCACCACCGCTCATCCACATGTTCATGGCTTTAAGAACTGGCTACCATTTTCGACAAAGCATGGAAAAACGGTCAACGGACAAATATTTGTTTTCACTTTGGCAGCCTTCCTGCGGTCTGCCCCCACAATGAAAAGATCACATTGCACAGTGTGGGGTGAGGGTTGGCGGGGGGGCTTCCATTACAAAATGTTTCCTGTGAAGGTGTCTTTTTGTACAACAGGCACTTAAATGTGTGCAGATGGGTGCAGGTATGCGCACGCATGCGTGCTTAACTAGTGACATCAAAAATGATTTGCACGGGTACATCGTAGGGTAGTCACGGTAGTCACGGTCTACTGCTCAGTTTAATCTTTGACCAGAGAGTACTGTAGTATGATAAATACATGCAAGGTTGAGGACTCTGTGGTAAATGAGAGAAACGTTCTGGCCTGGCTGGAAAACAGACCAGTATTCCATATTACATTTTCCACACGAATCTTGCGTCCACTATAATGTGAAGGAGCTAGACATGGGAAAACATCATCTTCAATATGGAGTTACAAGTCGCTCTTCAACTCACCTCCAACATCATACAGTGCTCTTCAGGTCCTGTGAAGACCACTAATTAAGTTTATGTATTGAGCTGTCTGTCCTGTCTCAGGAAGGCCATTTGTGCCACCAAAACAATTTGCTTGTGGCATGCAAAGAAAACAATAACAATGGTAAATCGAGGAAAACAGGACAAGGCTCACATCACAGGAATGGGAAATTGCCGGAGGCATAAACATGTAAATGAAAGAGCTTCATTCTTACCACAGTCCTATTTCTGTAGTCCAGGAGAAGTTTTCACAATAATGTTGACTAGCCTGATAAGCACAAGATATACACAGAAGTCTTACGACCAGAAAAAGCAATTCCCCTCATATCTCCGTAAATCACTTCCTCTTGACTCTAAAGTGCTCATTTAGTTTGGCTCCACTATTTGGCATTACTAGGGTCAGCGTAATAAGGGGACAATTCTGCCTGTGACACAAGGTTGCATTCGTCATTGCAACATTATAGCAGCACTGGGGGAGTATTTCTCCCAGTGGTGAATAGAATACCACCAAAAGGATTTATCCATGAGTGGGTGGGTAGTAACAGCTTCGACAGGTATACCACTTACATTGCTCCGCTCTTTAAAATACCACATTTTGAAATACTCTTTGCGATGTGTCTTCTAATCATCACATACAGGCAGAGCTACATCTGTGCTCTGTTATCTATCCGGTTGAAGCACATTGTTGTGCGTATAAAGTTGCGTGTGGGTGGTGATATTCATGTAACATGGATTAATCATGAACTGATCAGATGTCTGCCCCTGCCTCCTTTCATTTCCAGCTATTGTAGTTGTGAAAAAAAACGTCACATTAAGCCAGCTGAGGTAATTGTGCCCACCTGACTGCATTATCCTTAGTCTGAGGCTGATGAGCTGCTAATCAGAGGGGAAATCGGAGTCTCGGTGACATGTAATTCCATTACCACTATTACCAGTATGCTACGATTGGCATTACTTGCTAACCTTTGATTGCCACCTCTGTAGTCTGTGGCTGACCTTGACAACAGCCTACGTGCTAAACGCAACATAGAATAATAAATACTTTTAAATTGCGTTTTACATTGTGTTAAAACTTTACAAATATAATAATAGATTGTCCAGGTGGGATGTTTCTAAATATATATGTAGGACTGACAAAATAATTTAGTCCAAAACAAGATTGTACTTTTGCGTGGCATTGTATAGTTTGCCGTGCCAAACAAATTGTTTCCAAAACAAAAAGGTGAAACAGTATAAAGCTACTCTTGCATTATGCCATTTAATGTGTTGATTTTAAACCCCGTTTTGGATGTCCTCAATGTAAATATATAGTACAGGCCCTGAACAATATTTGATGCTGTCCACCTATTATTTGGGTAGCATGGGGAGCTGTTACAGAACATGGTAAGAGCTACAGCGTACACCAATCTCAGTAAAAAATGGCAGCATTTACCATGCCTATTATTCTGTCTGGTAATGACTGATGGATTGTATGGCACCACCCCCCCTCCCCCATTCAATTGCTGTTGTTCTTCCCCTCATAATGACGACTTCTTTCCGTTGAGCAATGAGATGTACTGTTTGCATTTTCAGGCTGGTTCTCTGGCTGCCTAGCCTAAAATAAAATCCAGATTCAAACACAGAGGCTGTTCTATTTTAGAAGTCCGAGAAACAGGTCTCAGCTCGCCGCCTGCCTACATATACCATTAGCAATGCGAGCAATGTTCCATAGCAAAAAGAAGCAGGCTGGAGAGATGCTATCGCGGGCCGCAATCTCATGTTTTCATGCCACCTGTCCTGTCTGAACCTACAGCCTAAACCCTGTTACCTTTTGCCCTTGACGCCAAGCCCCCATCCGCCCTCTGAGTTCTTCACATTCTTACGTTCTACTATAGCCCTGTCTGTCTCCCAAGTTCAGCTCAAGCGTGAAGTGGCCGGTCCAGATTTTTGTTAACATGCAGGTGAACAGGTCATGTGGAAGAGCAGCTCTGAGGTGTGTCTTTTCTCGCAACTTAGTATTATCCGAGAAAGAGGAGGTGAGCTTGTCTTGGGACTTGCGTGCAGCTAAAGTATTTTGGAACAAAGGAAGAGAGATTCCTCTTGGCCTCGCTGCCCTGGTCGTCTCCTGTTATCTCTAAAGCCCCATGGAATCACTACCACAGCACTAGGACAAGTCGCTGTAAGGATTTCCCAGGGAGCTACAGAGACCATCCATTTATTTGCTGTACAAGTGCATATAGCCGTAGCACTATGTCGGCTTATGTCGTTTGTTAAGCGACTACATAAGCCGAGTCCTTTTCTCGTACTTCCTATTTCCAGCCTTATCTGCAATCAGCATGTTCAGCTTTATTTAAATAGCACACGGCATTAGGGACAGAGCTGTTGGCTAAACTCTTATGGTAAAAGACTGGAAGACACTTTCAAAAGACTATTTGAAAAACCCGAAACAACGGTCTTTTAGCATTAGTGTGTTGTGGTGTCCTAACAGACATGTATGAATGAATTATGATGTACGTGTCAATCAGCACAATATGATGATGATGATGATGTCCAGTAGAAAAGGATGTATAACAAAAACACATGAAGATATTGTAACGCCTGTTTTTTGCATTATTACATACTATTTGGGCTCTCCAGTCAGTGTTTGGTGGGTTATAGGCCTTTGGTACAAGAAGGAGACTAAGTCAGTGTTCACTACAATACACTGTGATATTTCTATAATAATGTATGTGGTGATAATATTATAATAGATATATAATATTATAGATTATAATGTGACCTGACATTTTCCCTATGCATGAGCCTGATCATGTGTTCCTCCGATGACTTTGCATGCTCTTCCTGTGTTCATGTGCACTTCCTCTGGGCGCCCGTGCTTTCCCCCACACCAGAAGTCACCTTAGGTTATCAACATACATCAATGTGCCGTTTTCAGTTGGTTCTGTATCAGTGGGCCGGTGTGGTTGGCAGTAACCATATATGTGGCAGACCCGATAGTTCACCAGTAAGCATGGACAGATAAGGCTGGTTTGTGTGCTGTAGATGCTTGACAACCTGGGATGCACCTACACATATACTGTACCCTGTATGTGTATCTATTACCCTGTGTGTTAACACATATACTGTAACCTGTATGTGTATCTTACCTATGTGTTAACACATATACTGTACCCTGTATGTGCATCTTACCTATGTGTTATCACATATACTGTACCCTGTATGTGTATCTATTACCCTATGTCTGTTAACACATATACTGTAACATGTATGTGTATCTTACCCTATGTGTGTTAACTAATATACTGTACCCTGTATGTGCATCTTACCTATGTGTTATCACATATACTGTACCCTGTATGTGCATCTTACCTATGTGTTATCACATATACTGTACCCTGTATGTGTATCTATTACCCTATGTCTGTTAACACATATACTGTAACATGTATGTGTATCTTACCTATGTGTTAACACATATACTGTACCCTGTATGTGTATCTTACCTATGTGTTAACACATATACTGTACCCTGTATGTGTATCTTACCTATGTGTTAACACATATACTGTACCCTGTATGTGTATCTATTACCCTATGTGTGTTAACTAATATACTGTACCCTGTATGTGTATCTTACCTATGTGTGTACACATATACTGTACCCTGTATGTGTATCTTACCTATGTGTTAACACATATACTGTACCCTGTATGTGTATCTTACC